>JABEVN020003718.1:0-17140 GCA_013146195.2 Codonopsis lanceolata | reverse complement strand
TTGATTTTGGAAGGAAGTCTTCTCCTTCAAGAGTCCGGATACGAATCAATCACGAAGTGGTCTGTGAGTTTATAAGTTATCCTACCAGTGTTTTGTGTTCTGTTTAGTAGAGTCAAGAGAGAGAGGGAGCGGTATAGAACAGCTGCAAATTTTGGTTGTGCATGTGCTCCGTCAAGAAAACCGAGGTAATCCTTCGCCTTACCTTCCTTTGTAGCTAATCGGGGCAAGGGAGATAATCCGTAATTGATCTTTCCTATCTTTTGAAACCAAAATCATTACAGTGAGTGTTCATGTAAGCCTTAAGTGGGTTTCTTTGGTTTTAGTTGAATCAAAAATGCGAGTTTTCCTTAAAGTGTGTTTGCATGAAAACTTTGTTTAAAAATAGTTATGATTATAGTTATATATGTATGGTGGATATATAAATGGTTTATGTGGGAGGAAGCAGGAGGGAAACCGAAACATGGAGTTTCTCATGAAGAAGATGATGGAAATTTCGGTCTTCTCCCCTAAGCTTTTGGACAAAGTTAATCATTTCCATTTATTTACAAAATGACCCCTTAACTCTTTAACAGTTAGTTAGTTGTCATTAGTATTATTTTACTTTTGTTGGGTTAATTAAGTTCAGAAATAACAAGACCCTAATTCATAATTCTAATTTCAGTATTATTTTTTAAAATTAGATTTGAGCAAGACGAATTAAGACTTCAATCGTGGGTTGAAACTTTTTCTTTGTGCGTGCGTAAACAAGGTAAGAGATTACGTTTCTTTTAGGTTCCTTGCAAAAGTATAAAAAAAAATACTTCTAATGTTAGGCTTCCGCTAATTCTTGAAAATTCGTTCTTTAAATTGCCATGCTCGACCTTGTGTCGGTAGTTGTTCTGACTCCGTCGTTAGCCTTTGTTGAATATATTCGTTATGATTTCATTATCGCAATTTTCGTGCTTAAACTTGTCTGCATAAAATACTTTTTATTATTGAAAAATCTATGTCGTATTTGTCAACTTATCGGCTTACTCCTTTGTATTGAAAATAATGATTTGCAATACAAGTGTTGTTTGATAGTGGTACATTTATAGTACCATCTATGTTTTAAAAATAATTATGATCACTAAGTATGAACAACCCGTCACGGGGATTACGTGACAAACAATGAAATAAATTAAATTGCACCACTTGACCCGTGAGTGCGGTAATCCGGATATACCTTAATATTGTACCCTTCAGGAGATTCGTGTACCCTACGGGGGATTCGTGTACCCTACGAGGGATTTGCGTACCCTTCGGGGGAATTGGTTCTTGGTCAATAGACCCTTACGTGATCTTAATAAATATTTTTGATATTCGGTTATTACTAGCTGGCATGGGGCAGTTAGTAATGATAAACTTATTTGATCCATATTTGTTTGGTTTGAACTCTCCATTTAAAAAGGGATTTTTAAATATGTCGTTAACTATCTCTTGATTTTGCAAGTTATCAAATGTCTAAACTTTGTTCTACATACAACATGATTTTTCTTTGAGTTACCCCTCCTTAGAAACCGGAGGGGCGACGTATGATCTTACTGAGCTTTGTTCGCTCACCCTTCACATCACTCTTCTTCCAAGTCAGAATTATGGACTAAACTTGAGGTAGAGCATACCAGTGAAGGAATCAAGATTTTTAGGGCGTATTTTTATGGTTTGGAATTTAATGGAGACATAGTTAATTTAGTAGACTTTTGTTTCATAATTTATTTTGGGTGACTGTATTTTAAATTGGAGACTTTTGTAATTCTAGTTGGATGGCATTTGATTTAGTTTGTACTTAAGTTCGAAATTGTAGTGACGTGGTCAGATGTGGGTCCAAAAGGGTGGGACCCGAGTTTGGGGCGTTACAGCTCTCACCCCCTTAAAAGAAGTTTAGTCCCTAAATTACGTACCAAGTCAAACGAAGAGTTCATGGTGCTTCTCCTTCATTTCCTCCTCAAGTTCCTAAGTAGCTTCCTTTTTGGTGTGATTGCTCCATTGAACCTTGACATAGGGAATGGTTCGCTTCCGAAGAACTTGATCCTTTCGATCTACAATTTTAATAGGCTGCTCAGCGTAACTAAGATCCTCTCTTAATCGGAGCTGCTTATAATCGATCACATGACTCGGATATGGGGCATACTTCCTCAACATTGAAACATGGAACACGCTGTGTACCCCTGAAAGTACTGGTGGTAAAGCTAGTCGGTATGCAACTTCCCCAACTTGTTCGAGCACCTCAAATGGTCCCACAAATCTCGGGCTAAGATTACCCTTAATACCAAACCTCATAACTCCACGCATAGGGGAAACCTTGAGAAACACATGATCCCCTACTTCAAATCCGAGTTCACGTCGGCGTTTATCGGTGTAGGACTTCTGTCTACTCTGAGCCGTTAACCTTATCTTCTTAATCTGTTGTACCTTCTTTAAGGTAATCTGTACCAATTCTGGTCCCAACAACTTTCGTTCTCCTACTTCATCCCAACATGTAGGTGTACGACTCCTTCTTCCATATAACGCTTCGTACGACGCCATACCAATGCTTGCATGATAACTATTGTTGTAGGTGAACTCTACTAGGGGTAAATGATCATCCCAATTACCCGAAAAGTCCAAAGCACAAGAACAAAGCATATCTTCCAAAGTCTGGATGGTCCGCTCAGATTGGCCGTCTGTCTACGGATGAAAAGACGTACTCATACTCAAAGTGGTGCCCAAGGCCTTCTGCAAACTACCCCAAAACTTCGAGGTAAACCTGGTGTCGCGATCAGACACAATCGAGACTGGCACTCCGTGTAACCTGACAACCTCATCTACATACATCTTGGCCAACTTTTCCAACGGGTCATTTATCCTGAAGGCTAAAAAGTGTGCTGACTTCGTCAAACGATCCACGATAACCCAAATGGAGTTCTTTCCTTTTAATGTTTTCGGCAACCCCACAACGAAGTCCATAGTTATATGCTCCCATTTCCACTCGGGTATGGGTATTGACTGTAATAATCCTCCCGGTCTCTGATATTCGCACTTCACTTGTTGACACACGAGACATTTAGACACACATTATTCAATTTTTCGCTTCATATTACTCCACCAGAAGGTGTCCCGCATATCCCGATACATCTTTGTGCTCCCAGGATGTATCGCAAATCTTGAATTGTGAGCTTCTTCTAACACTTCCCTCTTTAACTCTGGATCCGATGGAATGCAGACCCTCTTACCAAAGTGTAAAATATCATCCCCTCCAAGTCGAAAGTCAACCTGAGCTCCATTCTCTACCCCTTCACAAATTTTTACTAACTCCGGGTCAACTTTCTGGGCAGTTTTGATCCTCTCTAGCAAGGACAGTTGAAGACTCAATTGTGCCAGATAACCTTTTCCTCCCCTTACCCGAACTTCCAAACCTAAATTCTCGATATCCTCGAGAATCCTCTTCTCCTTTGTTAACATCACAGCCAATGTTCATTTACTCTTACGACTCAAAGCATCCGCCACTACATTGGCTTTACCTGGATGATAGAAAATGGTGCAGCCATAGTCCTTCAATAACTCCAACCATCTCATCTGTCTCATGTTCAATTCCTTCTGAGTGAAAATGTACTTAAGACTCTTGTGGTCCGTATATATCTCGCAAGTCACTCCATACAAATAATGTCTCCAAATATTTAAAGCAAACACTACCGTGGCTAACTCCAAGTCATGTGTTGAGTAATTTCTCTCAAAGTTCTTTAATTGCCTCGAGGCATAGACAATCACCTTCCCATCTTACATCAATACACACCCCAGACCTTTCAACGAAGCATCACTATAGATCACAAACTTCTCTGATCCTGACGGTAGTGCAAGAATTGGAGCCGACACCAATCTTTTCTTCAACTCCTTGAAACTTGCCTCACATTCCTCTGTCCAAACAAACTTCTTGTTTTTTTGAGTCAACTCGGTTAGGGGTCCTGTGATTTTTGAAAATCCTTCTACAAAACGATGATAATATCCTGCTAGCGCCAAGAAACTTCGAACTTCCGTAGCGGTCGTCGGTCTCTCCCAGTTTACTACCGCCTCTATCTTGGCCGGGTCTACTGAGACTCCATCTTTTGACACTACATGACCCAAGAAACTCATCGTTTCCAACCAAAACTCACACTTCTTAAACTTCGCATATAATTTTTCCTCCCTTAAAATCTGCAGCACCACTCTCAAGTGTTGTTCGTGCTCCTCTCGAGTTCTTGAGTAGATCAGTATATCATCAATGAAGACAATTACGCACCGATCTAGAAATTTTCGAAACACTCGGTTCATTAAGTCCATAAATGCTGCCGGAGCGTTCGTCAACCCAAACGACATCACCAAAAATTCGTAGTGTCCGTACCGTGTTCTAAATGCAATATTAGCAATATCCTCCTTTCTAACTCTCAGTTGGTGGTACCCCGAACGAAGATCGATCTTTGAGAAGTAGCATGCTCCCTGTAGTTGGTCAAAAAGATCGTCGATCCTTGGTAACGGGTATTTGTTCCTCACCGTGACCCGATTCAACTCACGGTAATCTATGCATAACTTCATCGTCTCGTCTTTCTTCTTCACAAACAAAACTGGTGCACCCCATGATGATACGTTGTGTCTAATGAGCTCCTTCTCCAACAATTCTTGTAATTTCTCCTTCAATTCTTTAAGTTCCGCTGGAGCCATTCTATAAGGTGCTTTAGAGATTGGGGTTGTCCCGGGTGCTAAGTCAATTAAGAATTCCACCTCCCTCTCTGGTGGGAGTCCTGGTAATTCTTCAGGAACACCTCCATAAACTCCCTAACCACAGAAAGTAACTCAAGACTAACCCATTCCCTACGTGTATCGGTAATGTGTGCTAAATAACCTTGGCAACCCTTCCTTAACAGTCTACGAGCTTGCATTGACGAGATACAACCTGTTAGGGCCGTTGGCTTAGAACATTTAAATCGAAACTCCGGTTCTCCTGGGATACAAAATATTACCTCCTTCCCAAAACAGTCCACCTTAGCATGGAAGGCGACTAACCAGTCCATTCCCAAAATTATGTCAAAATCTCGAATATCTAAGGAAATCAGATCTATAGGCATTTCCCTACCCTCCAAATTCAACGAACAAGACCTATATACTGAAGTCTCTGAAATAGACTCCCCCGTTGGTATATCTATAACTAACTCAATATCTAGGTTTTGTGGTGGCAGTTTCATGCGTTGTGCAAGGGATGTAGATATTACAGAATGTGTTGCACCCGGATCAATCAATGCATACAAACTACGAGAGGAGAGTTGGACAGTACCTGCCACCACGACATTAGTAGCGCGAGCATCTCTTGCGGTCATTGCATATACTCTACCCTGCTCTCTTGGTTTAGGTTTGTCCCCGCCACCAGTGTTCTGAACAACTCGATTCCTCAGTGGCTTAGGGCAATCTCTGACTTTGTGCCCCATCTTGCCGCAGTTAAAACAAGCTCCTATTTACCTGTGGCAAGCCAACGTCGGATGCTTTCCCCCAAAGGTCTTACAACTCTCAATCTGTCCCCGATTCACATCCCATTTGTCCTGACCTTGGTCCTGTCTCTGATCTTGTCCTTGATTCTGATTCCGACTCCACTGATTTGACCCCTTAGATCTATTATCATCTGTGGTTCTCCTCTTGTGCCCATTGTAACTACCTCCTCGATGGCCTGACTGATCCCGAGAATTATTTCCTTGATAACTCGACTGATCCCGAGAACTACCTCCAAGACTCTCAAAATCTCTCTTTTTCTCCTCCCGCTTCTTTTGATAGTTTGCTGATACCCGTTCAAGTATTCTAGCCCGGTCGACAACTTCAGCATAAGTCTTCAACTATAAGGCTACTAATCGATGACTAATTCTTCCATCGAGGCCTCTTTCAAACATCCTAGCCTTCTGTTTCTCATTCTCAATGAGACCAGGAGCGTATGTTGATAGCTCCGTGAATTTGACAGCATACTCATCCACCGTCATCTTTCCTTGTTCCAGATTTAGGAACTCAACCAACTTACCGTCCTGCACACTTTTAGGAAAATATTTCTTATAAAAGACCTCGAGGAAATTATCCCATGTGTATTCTTCTACCCCAGTTGCTTCAACAATTCTCATCTCGGATTGCCACCACTGATCAGCCTCTCCTTCGAACTTGAAAGTGGCGAGGTTGACCTTTTGCTCACTCGTGAGGGTCATCGTTCTAAAAATCTTCTTCATACTTTCAACCCATTCCTCTGGTTTAATGGTGTCTGGCACGCCTGAGAAGGGCTTAAGGCTTCTCTTCTGAAATATGTCAAGGGGGTCCTTTGCTATTGTTCGAGGTTGAGGAACTACAGGCGGAGGTTACGGTACAGCAGGCTGAGGTTGTGGTGCAGCAGGCTGAGGCTGTGGTGCAGCAGGCTGAGGCTGTGGTTGAACAATTTGACCAATAAGCAGCTTGGGTCAAATTTTGTAGAAGGTTCATCATAAGGACAGGGTCCACTAAAGTGGGATTTGTTACGTTTGGCTGAGGCACTTCAGGGACATGGTTTTCATTACTCATATTAAATTGGGTTCCAGATGGTTCCCACACACTTTCAGAAACAGAGTCTTCTACTACTCTTCATCCCCTGTTTCCTCGGCCGCGACCACTGCCTCGGTTAGCGGTACGTCCTCCTCTACGTGCCATATTATACTGATACAAAAACGAGGAAGTGTCAAATGGTGTCTAAAATATTCATCATACTAGGATGTGATTGCTAACTGACATGACATAATTGGAAACAATTCACACACCTAATATGTAATATCAGATTCCTTCCCAAAGTTGTTCTCAAAATCTTATGCTCTCGAAACCAATATCAAATACAAAATATAGTTGAAAGGAAACATCAATGTATTCAAAAAATAATCTCCTAAAATTTATTAAGTACCAAAAAAATTCAACCCACATCTTAAAATTTGGACATACTTAGTGTATTCCATGTCTTATGACTAAAAGAAAAAAAAAACAAGAAACCATCTGAACAAACCTAACGACTATGATGGCCATAAACGAAATTAAATACTACTGCAGGAGTGATATCCTATCTAGTTTTCTGACTCGGACGCATCTTCCTCTTCACTTGGATCAGAATCATCATTATTATGACCGACATTAGCATTAGCCACCACACCCACGAGAGCCACAGTGTTGACATCAACTTCTATATCGATACTTTCTTCATCTTCAGCTCCTTCCTCGGACCTTGGATCCACTTCTATGTTTGGACCATCATCAATGGCCACTTGGAGTGCATCCCATACTTTCTCAAAACTCCGATGCGTCTCTCTGAGTCTGAGGTGCATCTCCCAATTGTGTGCCTGAGACTCCGTGATATCATCATGAGGCTTATGCAAAGTGTACTGGACATCCTTTAACACTTGTGTTTGTCTTCACAGTTTAGTCTCTAGCTCTCTTTTCTCTTCTCTCAACTTTTTATTGATCCTCTCTGCTTCGATTAGCTTATCGTGTGCCCTAGCTAACATTCTCTCTGTAACTTCCAGAGGTGAAGCAACAGACTTCCGAGCCGTTGTTTTACGCGACATTCCTACAAGTGAAAAAAATCACATCAGCTTTTAATAAAATAATCATTTCCTTAATCATTTGTTAGATCATAACTTAATTAGCTATTATCAAAACTTATTGCTACTAAGTAGCCAAGGGTATACAAAATCATAATCCTATTCTCTCGTCATCTCCAACTTCCACCATTCTAATGCTAAGACTAATCGGATCTAAAGCCTAAGCTCTGATACCAATCTGTAACGCCCCAAACTCGGGTCCCACCCTTTTGGACCCACATCTGGCCACGTCACTACAATTTTGAGCTTAAGTACAAACTAAATCAAACGCCATCCAACTAGAATTACAAAAGTCTCCAATTTAAAATATAGTCATCCAAAATAAATTACGAAACAAAAGTCTACTAAATTAACTATGTCTCCATTAAATTCCAAACCATAAAAATACGCCCTAAAAATCTTGATTCATTCACTGGTATGCTCTACCTCAAGTTTAGTCCTTAATTCCGACCTGGAAGAAGAGTGATGTGAAGGGTGAGCGAACAAAGCTCAGTAAGATGTTTGTGGATGATAAGGTGTAGCTAACTTATGAGTTACATCATGCTTTCTAAGAACATTATTTAAGAACTTATTGGTAAAATGAGTTCCCTGGTCACTTATTATGGCCTTAGGGACTCCATATCTAGCAAATAAATCCTCTACAAACTTGACTACTGTTTTTCCATCATTAGTCTTGGTTGCTACTGCTTCTATCCATTTAGAAACATAATCAACTGCTACTAGAATATACTCACAATTATTTGACACAGGAAAGGGACCCATAAAATCAATACCCCAAACGTCAAAAATTTCAACTACCAAATTAATATGTAAGGGCATCTCGTTTCTCTTTCCTATACCACCTGTTCTTTGGCATTTGTCACATGTTCTATAAAACAGTTCACAATCCCTAAAACAAGAGGCCAATCTGAACTGATTGTAAAATTTTCCGAGCAGTTTTGTTACCACTGAAATGACCTCCACAAGAATATCCATGGCAAAATTCCATGATACCTTGTTGGTCTTTTTCTGGAATACATCTTCTTATCAAAGAATCAGAACAAATTTTGTATAAATGAGGAGCTTCCCAAAAATAATTTTTAGTTTCCGCCAAAAACTTCTTCTTTTCGTAATGATCGAAATCCGGATTAATGATATCAGACACATAATAGTTGACAAAGTCATCATACCAAGGGTCAGAATCTTTAATGGCTAAGAGTTGTTCATCAGGAAAGTTGTCATTTATGGGGACATGATCATCAAGAAATTGACGTTCAAACAAGGGTGAAAATTCTAACCTAGACAAATGGTCGGCTACGACATTCTCAGTTCTCTTTTTATCCTTGATAGTAATGTCAAATTCTTGTAACAATAACATCCATCTAATTACTCTTGGTTTAGCATCTTTCTTGCTTAACAGATATTTCAACGCAGAATGATCAGAAAAAATTATCACCTTTGATCTTAGCAGATATGATCTAAATTTTTCTAAAACATATACTACTGCCAAAAATTCCTTTTCGGTGGTGGTATAATTCAATTGAGCATCATTTAGAGTTCTACTAGCATAATGGATCACATGAGGCTTTCTATCTACCCTTTGTCCTAACACGGCTCCAATCGCGAAATCTGATGCATCACACATGATTTCAAAAGGAAGTGACCAATCAGGGCCAGATAAAATTGGGGCAGTAGTTAACTTTTCTTTTAATAAATTAAAAGCTTCTAAACATTCTTTATCAAAAATAAATTCTGTATCTTTTGCTAGCAAATTACATAAAGGTTTACAGATTTTGGAAAAATCTTTTATAAATCTTCGGTAAAAACCAGCATGGCCAAGAAAACTTCGAACTCCTTTAACTGAAGTGGAAGGGGGTAATTGTGAAATAACTTCAATTTTAGCTTTATCAACTTCAATGCCTTTATTTGAAACAACATGCCCTAAGACAATTCCATGTTTTACCATGAAGTGACTTTTCTCCCAACTTAAAGTTAAATTAGTTTCGCAGCATCTTTTTAGGACAGATGTAAGGTTTTCTAAACAGTGATCAAAAGAATTTCCAAAAACTGAAAAATCATCCATGAAAACTTCTACGCATCTTTCAACTAAATCTGAGAATATAGAAATCATGCATCTTTGAAAAGTAGCTGGTGCATTACACAATCCAAAAGGCATTCTCCTAAAAGCAAAAGTACCAAAGGGACATGTAAAAGTTGTTTTCTCTTGGTCTTCGGGTGCAACAGGGATATGTTTATATCCAGAAAAACCATCAAGAAAGCAATAATATTCATGACCGGCTAGTCTTTCAATAATTTGGTCAATAAATGGCAAAGGAAAATGATCTTTCCTAGTTGCCGCATTTAATTTCCGCAAATCAATGCACATTCTATAACCAGTTATTGTTCTTGTAGGGACTAATTCATCTTTCTCATTTTTAACAATAGTAATTCCTGACTTTTTAGGAACTACTTGGACAGACTAACCCATTTACTATCGATATAGGGTAAATTATACCCGCATCTAAGAGCTTAAGAACTTCTTTCTAACGCCTTCTTCCATGTGTGGGTTAAGTCTCCTTTGCCTTTCTCTTGAAGGTTTACTACCTTCTTCTAAATGTATTTTATGCATGCACATAGAGGGACTAATTCCTTTGGTGCATATCTTCCTTTCCATCTCTAGAACCACAAAGTCAACTGGTATGATTAATTTATCAACCTGAACTAGGATATCTTCCACTATACCCAAAGGATATTTAACTGAACGATCAGCTAATTGCAATTGCATTGTAGTGGGTTTTAGTTCTCCTAGACCTAACTGTTTATAGACCGCAAAAGGCATCAGATTAATACTTGCTCCTAAATCTAGCATTGCTTTCATCTTTTTAGAGCTTCCCAAGGAGACTTGGATATTAAAGCTACCTGGGTCTTTCAACTTAGGTGGTAATTGGGTTGTAAAAAGCAGGCGGCGTTTTCGAAACAACAATCTTTTCATTGTTTTCAAACTTGTGTTTCTTAGAGTGAAGATCTTTGAAAAACTTTGCATAAATTTGGAATATTTTTAATAACATTAAGCAAAGGTAAATTAACATTTACTTTGGATAACATATTATAAATTTCCGAAAATTGTTTGTCCATTCGGTTTTTCATAAGTCTTCTTGGAAACGGAATTGGAGGAACATAGGGTGGTGGAGCCACATAAGGTTCCTCTTCTTCTTGATCCAACTCTTTTTCAACTTCAATTGTATTATCTTTATTTTGAATTTCTTTTTCTTTTTCTTGTTCCTTATTTGGAACATCTACTTCTACTTCTACTTCTTTTTCTACCTCTTGACTACTTAAGTCATTAATCTCTTTATTACTATCATTATCTTTTTCGATTTCTTTTTCAATTGCTTTTTCAGAATTTTCTACTGTAGCAGGCATATTAGAAGGAGGATCAGGATCACTTACCTCTTCACCTATCACCGCTTGAGACGGTGATTGACTTGGCTTGCTCGGTTTGACTAGGGAACTTCCCTTCTTCTCTTTATCAACTTCGAATTTGCAATGTGTTTCTTTAGATTTTCGATTTCTTCAAGCATGTATTTCATCAAAGCGCTTGACCTTTACTAGCTACTTCTTGCTTGGGAACTTCTTCAATTCTTAACTGATTTTGATTTGGCAACTGTGGAGGTTGTGGTGGTTGAGGTTGAAACTGTTGAGGTTGCAAAGGCTTATTTCCTCCCCAAGAAAAGTTAGGATGATTCCTCCAACCGAGGATTATATGTGTTTGAATAGGGATCATTCCTTGGCCTTTGAGGGTACATATTCATAGCATTAGTGCATTCGAGAATACATAGCACTTGACGGACAAAAATTAGTAGCATGAGAATATAATCCACATAAGGCACATGCTTCTTGAATTTGCCAATTTTCAAATTGAGCTTGTGTATTTGAATTATCTTGCAATTGATATAGGCTCCTATTTTTACCTCTAGCACTTTTTCTGTTGGGAATTAATACTTAGCATCTCAAATAATTCTTCTAGTGCTTACGGTGTCATTCTATTAATAGAACCACCACCGCACTATCAACCATAGTTTGTAAGCTGGCGAAAGACCATGATAAAATTGAAGCACTAACACATGTTGAGCCAAATTATGATGAGGACACATAATGAGCGAGATTTTTAAATCTATCCCATGACTCATGGAATGTTTCACCAGTTCATTTTGGAATGACATGATTTGTTTTCTATACTCAGAAGAGATGCATGTTTGTAAAATTTACTCATAAACAAATCATATAATTGTGCCCAAGTATAAACACTATTTGGTGTTAGGTTCATAAACCATCTCTTTGCCAATTCTTTTAATGCACTGGGAAAATATTTCATTTTGATTTGATCTTGATCCAACCCTCCTAAAGGAAAAGTACTCATCATGTATTCATATTCTCTTAAGAAACTGACAGGATCTTCATGGGGCATCCCATGAAAAGATGGTATGGCATTAAAATAATGACCTTTTAACTCAAAATTCCTAACAGCATCTGGCAAGACTAAACATGATGTCACAACATTTAATGAAGGTCTACTAAAGTCATTAATAGTTCTTTGATTTATCACTACTTCCATATTTCTTCTTGCGTGCTCTTCTTCTCTTTGATTCCTATTGACTGGGTCAACTAGGTTTTCAGGATTACGATTATTGTTATTCTCTTCCATTGTAGGATCTACCAGAGGATCCTCTTGATTCAATTGGTCTTGATTATCAGGCTCGAAAGCTAGATTTTCAAAAACTTCTTGATTTCTTCTAACAATATTTATATCTTGATTTAAGTCTACCAATTTAGGATTCAAAGATCTACGACCGTGCATAAAAATAATTTAAAGCAATTTAAAAGCAACTAACTATTTAAAATAAAATAAAATCTTTTTGTATTTTTATTTTATGAAAACGAAAATTAAACTAAAAACTAAATTAAATTAAAAACTACGCTACCAACAAACTAACTACGTGAACTAGCTTGTCCCGACAGCGCCAAAAACTTGATCGATGTTTTATTTAATCTTTTTCCTTGCAAGTGGACAAGACTATTATAGAATAGTATTGGAAGCAAGGGTCGAACCACGAGACAAGTGATCACGAGCAGTGCAATTTATTGACAGCAAATTATTAACCTAAGGGGGGTTTTATGTTTAATTCTACTCTAAACTACTATTTATAGATGTTTAACTAATTAGATAGTAATAACAGATATGAAGATCTTATGGTGGGTGGCAATCTAGGATTCTGAGTTTCACTTATATCTCCTTTATGTTCAATTCATAATAATGTCATTCAATGTCTTGGGTTCGTTCACTAAAAATAGATATAGTCTGTTGAACAATTGGTTCGGCCTCCATCCTCCAAAAATTCATCCATTCTATATCCTAAGCACATGAGAACTGTTAATCTAGCTGTCACCTAGATTTATGATCTATCTGTCACCTAGATCATGTAAGAACACAGTCCTAACTTATCACTCTCGTGCATCGATAGGTCCAATTTATTGTGTTGGTGAGCCGATTAATGCGACATATGCACTTGGTCATGCGGTTATCCGCACCTCTAAGCCTTTATTATTTGCGATTACATTCATTTGTTCAAAGCAAAATAATATAGGGGTTGATAAACAACACAATCAACAAGCATTGAATGAACATAAATAAGAATCAAAACATAAGTTTGATACAAGTTACCTCCCACCTCCTAGATTATGGATGAATTAGTTCATCATAGACAATGAACAACACATGGAGATGATCGGATACATGATTTGATCTTCAATACTTGAAATTACAAGATCTAACTATGTTATACAATCTAAAACTACCTAAAATCTACCTAAAGAGAGCTTCCAGCCGTCCTCCCTTTTTTTGGCTCGACATCTGGCTTCTATATATACCAGGGAGTTGTAATTGGATCGAATGACCGTGTGAAAATCCGAATAAATCGCATTCGACCACCTTGCGGTCGCAGTCTGGTACTGCGTCCGCAAGGTCTCCGGTGTGTGTGTGTGGCCGTGTGATTTCTTGGTTTTCGGCTCGAGGACCGTCTTGCCTACCTTGCGGTCGCAAGTGCGAGGCACCTGCGTCGCAAGGTGTCGATGTTCTTGACAATTTTCATCTTTTCTTCATTTTTCCTTTTCGGCCCTTCTTGAAATTTGCTCTTAAAACCCTGGAGTTTCGCGTATTTTCACAAATAATCCTGAAACTTACAAAACTCACCGAAAACATATATTAGTAACCAAAAGCCTCGTGAAATAGCATAATTTAAGTCATAGAAGTATATAAAATCGACGTATAAAATACATCGATCAACATCAAGTTGGGGTGACTTAAGTAACTTCTGATCATAGCTACACTCTTGACGAGTACACTCCAATTTTGACTGCAAGGGGGCTCAATAACTATGCACAATACAACCAATACGATATAATTTTGACTGTTGTGATCTGTCCTTACATTGCATGGGAATTACAAGCCTTGAGCTTCAACATTTTATGATAAACAGTTGGTGTTTTGAAATTCTTAACATGTCCATTTTGTCAGGAATGAATAAATGATTGTCTACTGTTGACAAAATCTTCAAATCTTTAACTAATATTTCATGACCTCAATATTGATAAACGAGGGGATTAGTCAGAACAACAAAGCAAATTACAGGTGTGTTAAATACAAGTCTGAGTCCAGGATCCTCTTGGTTGGTACTAGTGCAGATGAACAATGTCTTTGGGCTATGGTCGTCATAGGATGAAATATAGAGAAGGCGGGTTAGATTCAAATAAATCTTGGATTGAGTGTTGTGTGATATGCTTGCTTATTTTATGCACATATGTTGCATTCGTCTGTGTGTGATCTTTTACTAACATCTGATATACTTATCAATTTTTTTTTTACTAACATCTGATATGCTCATCATAGTACTCTTTGCAACAATAAATGTAGGTAAAAAAGGCAACGTTCTTTTGTGTTTGAATGTGTACTTAGTTAGGATATGAGGCACCTTTTACATCATTAATCATCCATCAACATTAATCCATCATCCTTGCTCATAGGCCTACTAACTTTGCATCCAACCGCTGAATACTATTAATAATTTACTACTCAATATTTTGTGCTCCAGAATATCCATTTGAAGAATTACCTAGACATGATTTTTGTGATGAGCATTGCAGTTTAACTTCCTGATTTGAGTCGAGCAAATTCTTGTACTCTTCTTAATTAATGACCATAGTGGTTCCATATTTGGAGATTAATAAATTTAACTGAGTTGTCATCTCACTCCCTTCTGCATTAACGTAAAAGAAATCTCTGAGTTCCTTTCCCCAATGCTTTCTCTTTTGTGAGCTAACTTCATTATTTCTTCATTTTCTTTTTCTTTTCCCTTGTTGTATGTAGTTTGGTTCAAGAATTGCAAGGGAATCAAATAGAAAGAATTTTGGAAGTAATCGTGCAGCAAACCAAGCATCAGCAGGAAATGTCGTCATTTCCATGGCTTCAAACTCTTGTTATACCTGAATTGATGCCATCGCTGCGTGTTTTTTTCTTGCTGGCCTTTTTACCTTGATTCAACAATGTTTTGTGTGGACTCTGCAAGTAGAAGCTGGAAAGGATGGTCGTAATTACTTATCAACATGGATTTTGAGGTATGGGTGTCAAATTGGGGCACCAAATGTCATTGACTATTTGTTCTTGGCAAGATAACATCAAATCTGTTTCAAATTCTTCTGGATTATGCCCTATAGATTTTAGAGAAATTGAAACTAATTTCAGACATGATTTGTAATTCTGTATTAAATATACAATGTAAATAAACTTTCATCTATTGTGCATTAGATTGTAGTAGCAAATAAGTTTCGACAATCACATAATTTCTGATGTGAGTTCATAATGGTTTGTGATGTGGCAAAATCCTCAGCTTGGGCCGCCTGTTCTGTGGTTAGGATATCTGGGCTTGAATCTGCTTCCTTGAACCTGGCTAAGAGCAAAGAAAACCCGAGTGGAAGTGGCAAGCGGGGCCTCGCGAAAACCTCCCGGCGTGAGTAAGTATCGTGTGTGAGGAACAAAATACCGGAACTTCAAGGAAAGGCGGAATGTATGAGAGCATGTACCTTTGTGATGTCTGGTGGAGGAGTATTTATTGGCCCTTGTGGGGTTGAATCCGGAAGGGAAGGATTCGGTTTCTTTAGTCATCTTGTTCAACAAGGGAGTGAAACTCTAGATTTCTG
This sequence comes from Codonopsis lanceolata, assembly GCA_013146195.2. Taxonomy (NCBI): domain Eukaryota; kingdom Viridiplantae; phylum Streptophyta; class Magnoliopsida; order Asterales; family Campanulaceae; genus Codonopsis; species Codonopsis lanceolata. The sequence continues at coordinate 1,292 of JABEVN020003718.1, read as the reverse complement.
GTGATATGCGGTGGCCAGAGTGATATCGAGGGAATAGATAAGGCAAGTGTCCACTGCGTTTGGTAACTTTGGCGTGTCTTGGCGGGCAAGCTCTTGGTGTCTTACGCGCTCGATTTGAATTGGACGGGCAAGACCCTTCCCGCCTGCATAATAGATGTATGGGAGCGGATACATTTACCCGGGCAAGGCCACAGTCGGACAGTGGGCATTTGGGCATGCAGGCGGAGTTGGATCGGGGAATATCATGCTCGGCGCTAGATGTTGCTCTTCTCGTGTTCGGCGGGCTGTGGGCCTTATATTGTTCGTGCTCGTGATCGGCGCGTGAAGATAACCGATGCTTTGCGGTGCCGAGGTTTGGTAGGGCATATCGGTGGCCCATGGCCCCAACCTTTGCCGGTGAGTATTCATGCTTTCGAGGCGGGAAGTGCATAATAATATGAATTGCTCGTAGTTCGGGCTTGAATACTTGTGGATTTACGTGATGCAAATGATCGGTGAGCTTTCTTTGGGGATGGTTCTAGAACTTTTGTATGCTTGCCGGATGAGGCGTATCAAAGAAGCCTGCTCGAGAGTGGTTACTGCCCGGAGGATAGGGCGAGGCGCGTGGCGCCAGAGGCGATCGCCAAAAGAGCGAGGGGCACTAGTCGGGGACGGCGCATTAATTTAATGCGCGTGCATGGCTTTGACGGCGGCGTACACGTCTTCGGCTTCAGCCAGCGGTACCCATTTCCTCGCTTATTTAAGGCGGTAGCCTCGCCCATTTGAAACTTTACGGTTTTGGAGATTTATAGAGAAAGCTCGATAGCTCTTGTTCTTGCGGTTTCCCCAAGACATTCCGATCGCGGTGTCGTTGCGGCTGAATATTACTGTTTTCACGAAGCGGCCTCTTTCCGGAAACCTAACGGTAAGTTTCTTTTTTGTCTTCGTGTATGTCGGTTTCTTCAATTTTACGCATTTTGTGTTCATTTCTTTTCATTTTGGAACAAAAGCCTTTGCTCATACTTTTCTAAATTCTCTGGTAGGCTCGATAGGGTAAAGTCCCCTAGGTTGAGATCGAGGAGAGTCCTCCATTGTGTCATGTTTGCTGGCGGGCGGGGCCCTGGATTTACAGGGATAGGGCTTTTCTCCCTTTTTAGTGGCGTAGCGAGACGGGGATCGGCCAGTGTTTTTCCTTGATCTCTGTAGATGTCCGGCGGAGAGTTTTCGGGCTTGATCGTGAAAGAGTTCAAGTTACGTGGCAGAGCGACCCATTGAGCGGTGAGAAGTCACGTCCGTCGGCGTAGTTTCGAAGA
>JABEVN020003717.1:0-17134 GCA_013146195.2 Codonopsis lanceolata | reverse complement strand
GAAATATACACCAAGTTTCAATAACGCACAAAAGATAAACATGGTCAATTAGATCTCATGTTCAACTAACACTCTGTTATCAGATAAGTGCACATAGTAAGCCCATAAGAGTTCAAGAAGGTACCAAAGTAGTGTCGTTGTGTTTGCTCCTGCAATCACAATTGTTAATCATGAACGTGTTGTTGGAAGCACGTGATTGATACATCGACCTACCAAGATGATGCTCGGGTGAATAGCACTAGCCAATACGCCCTATTGGTTACGACAGTGGGGGCTACTTCCTCATTGTGATCAGCAGTGGAGGGTGTGTGAATCGAATCCGGTACGACGATACATAGAAATCATAAATCTCATAATTCGTGAAGACGATGCATCGTCCTACCATCAACGCATGGATTCAAGTAATATTAGCTGGACTTATATGCAATACACAAGTAGATGTTTACTTGGCATGAAACCAAATAAGAACGAACAAATTGTCCAATATCAAGTATGTATGTTACTCTACTATATATATTCACGATTACGCATACAATTGCTACAATCATATAAATCACATATAGAGCCCATATTGAGTCTCTAAGTAACAAGTGATAAGTATGTACAATGCATTCCATTTAAGTTCCAAAAGCTAGTAGTCTAGTCAAATGGATTCTAAGAGCCGTAGGATCTCACCACGATCCTCGTAAGGTTCATTCGTTCCTTAACTCGACATTGTTGAGTCTTTACTACAATTCATCCCAAATAGGTTATAAATGTTATATGCATTTATATCCCTTTTACTATGTTTACATTTGAGGCATAGCTAGGTTCCTGTTTCATTTAGAAACCATAGTTCATCAAGTTCATAGTTCCACCAATTAGTGAAACTCTAGGTTGAACAACCAATCATACCATAATTCATAAGTACCCCAACCATACATCATTAAAACCTTATGGCATTCGAGAGTAAATCATGCTTTAAATCAAAGATACACAATATGATTTATTAGTCATATTATCAATCAACATAGAAGAATCAATCCTAAACAAATGTAGCAATTAAGAACTTTGTCATAATCTCAAGTAAACATGGAAGTTTATATTGGAGTATAACCAAACTAAGTCATTAACTTAGAAATGAATCCATCACATATTTTCCAAGACTACTATGTTATTCTAGGGTCGTTAAACCATTGGCTTGTAAATAATAAACTCTTCCTAGGATGGTAATTCATCCTATCTTCCAAAATTCCATAGAAGTCCACGAATTACAAAAACCCAAACCTTAACAAGTCTGATCCTTGAAAATGTGTCGTAGTTACAACTCTCATTACGATGAGACCTTTTTGAGGTTCTTTAATCATTGAAAGTTGAGTAGTGCACTTAAGGAGGAAACCACCTTAAGTATGGCCAAGATCCAAAAGGTGTCCGAACGAAAATATTTCGATAGGCTAAATAATACAAGCGAGTCTTAGATAACAAATTGGTTATCTTTGTGACTAAACAAGGGAACTCTATACATGGAGTCCAATACAAAGCCTTCCCAAATCATCCAATAGGAAGATTCTCTAATTCACCATCTTGGAAATTCACAAGGTATTCCCAAAATTCCCCAAACAACGATTTAGACAATTGTATGTGCATTCATGCACTCAAGGCGACTTTAGTGAGTCGAGGTTCACAACATCAATGACCCTAAATCCATAGGATTCAAAATAGGGTAGGACACATCCTTACAAGTCTCAGGACTTCAATCGAAGTCCCAAATCATCAATCATCACTAGTTACACATAAACCTTTTCAAACATCCTTCATTCGAGATCACACATTTGTGACCCGAACACTCCCAAAACCCGTAGAACTTCATCCTAGAGTCACACACTCCATATTAAACCCTTTTGTGACTCCATTTAGTCAAGACACTAAGTTCATGAACTAGGTCATAAATACAAACATGAAAGTCATAATAAAATTGGTTCATCAAACCTCTTAAGCTAGGGTTTTAGACTCTAAAACCCTTAAGTAACCACCCTCAATTCCTACTCATATGAAAGCCATAAATTTCAGGGCATGGAACAACATAACTTCAACATGTAGTCTTTGAAATCACAATTAAATCATGGTAGACATTATATATACACTCTAGCATACTTTGTAACTAGTTTTAACAAAGAGGAGAGGGGTAGAAACATGCATAGCTTGAGAAGAAAACAAAGGAAACAAGAATTAAACCAGTGTAGAAGAAGCTCCTCGGCGAGAGGAACACGTTGGCAGAGTTGGATTGTCGATTGAGTGATCGGAGCTCCGGCAATCGACAAACACCTAATGTTCTCACTATGGTTCTCCCACCCACACACTCTCTCTCATAAGGCACAGTTGATAACAATTGGGGAGAAGAAAGAATGACAAGTCTTCAGTTGGGTTTGGGGGTTATAGGAGTCCCCTACTAGGAGGGTAGGATAGGAACTTACTTAGTTCAATTAGGAGAGGTTTAAGCTAAACAATCCATTAAACAAAGCTTAATGACAATCAAAAAGGTTAACCCAACATGTTAGGGCTCATTTAGGACTAAGTAGGGTGGATTAGGGAGCGTTTTAGGGGGGTTCATTAAGGGTAGATGTCCAAAATATTAGAAATCAGAAAAGAGCCTGAAGCTTTAGTTGGGGCAAGGCGGTCGCCTAGTCATTTTGACTAGGCTAGCTGTGGAATATGCTTCTTGATAATTTAGTTATCACCTTGCATATTCTATATATGTTGATTTGCTTGCCCCCATTACAAGTGAGTCATCACGAGTGGCTAAAAGGTCTGCATATCGGTTAGCGTGGCAACTTGTATGATATCACATAGGTCTTAGATTAGGTGTGACCTGATCAAGTCCTACCTTCCTACATGATGATTAAAACAGAACAGCACTTCAGATGCACTTAGCACCGGAAGACCTGCAACTATGTCAAAAGCCTTCAGTGATAAAGATCAGAATATTCTTAAGACTCACCACCGGCAGACATGCTACAAGTTAAACTGCTCGCATCGGCAGACATCAATTCTCCTGAATCGGAAGACTTGTTTCCACTGGCTCAAAGCATTCCACCGGCAGACTTTAAAATCTGCACGTGCTACAGAGAAAAGTCAAGAAGCTGCACAAATCAAGACAAATACGTTCATGCCTCAAAAATCTTGACATACTTAAAGCTACAAGACTTTCTCTCACTCAAGTAGTGCATTAAAGTCAAAAAGCAAGCGTTACTTTATTGAGCAGACCACGGATGCAGAGACATCGACCTACTTTTCAGAGACTTATCAACATGGTCTGACAGACAACAAGTTCCAAGATCTACAGGACTAAATCTCTGCTCCAAACAGTCAAAGATCTTATGGACAAAGATCTCTATCCGATAGTCTTCAACCATTACATCTCCAACGGATAGAAAACTTCAAGTCTTCATCTCTCAACGATCATATTGACTCTCGCCTATATAAATCCTCTCTTGCTCAAAATAAATGTGACAGTGTGTAAGCGACATCTAAGATCATCAAACGATACACTGTGAGCAACGAGTAACTCAATCTACTCAAGCACTTCAAAGAAAAAGAAATCTTCAAAGAGATCGTCTTCACCAACGTATCTCTGATTTCTACACAGATTGCAGTGAACTCATCCAGATCTTAGCAAAACACCCTCAGTGGATTGCTATGAAGAAAAGCTTGGAAAAGAGAAGAGACTGATCAGAAACATCAATAGACAAAGATCAAGATCTGAAGATTGATGTTAGATAATGTCTGAAGAAAATGAAGAGTTGTCTGTAGATATTGCATTCATATCTTCAGATTTGTACTCCAATACAAATGTTGTTGATTGTGCAAGAATCAATCATCATGGAAGGTCGAGTGCTTTGCACTCACTCGTTCAGATATATTTTTATATCTAAACGACCTTGAAAATCCCTTCCTTCTCATAACAGTTTCTCGGTTTCGTCTCCTATTGTCCTTTGTAGCTTAAAGATCCTTGAATAGATAATTAAGTAAGGATTGAGACTTAGGAAGACAAAGCCAGAAACTGTACATAGACTATTTCGATTGATGTAATATGCAATTTATCTTTGAATAAATTCATATGTTCTTACTAATATTTTATCTCTCAGTCCCTATATATCTATGAGCTTTTTATAAATGATTTATCCTTAGAAAAGTTATTCTCTAATTGATTTCCTAAAATATGCATTTGATAGAAGTTTTAAGTGTGCTGTTGTTCTGAACATATATTCGTGTACAGCCACTTATGACTTCTCCAAACCATAGCCTCTTTACCTTCCGCTATACAAACCTTTTATCAGGCTTTTAATTTGACAAAACAGTTTATCGGCAAAGTTGTTACTTCTGCTTAGAGCAAGTCTATCGATAGCTTCTACCAGCAGACATGCTCAACTTGATAAATTGCAATTACCAACTAAACTATGCTTTATGTATATCCAAAAGAAAAGTTTTTAAATTGGCATTATAGGCTATTCACCCTCCCCTCTAGCCTATTTGAGCGTTATTGTGGACCAACACTAGCGCCTAGTCATATTCTCAGCAATCCATCATTCTGGAAAACAGAGGGTCGCTTGGTCCAAATGCTAGGCGAGCGCCTTGCTTGGGAGAAAGAAAATGGCTTGAAATCAAGTCCAAAGGGTCCCCAACTCAACCCCAAAAAACCTAGCATGATTCCTCAGTTAAAACTAAGGTTGTTAACAAATTGAATCTTTTTTATTCGATTCGGTATTCGAATTCGATTTTTTTAAATATTCGATAAGGATTCAAATACGAATACGAACTTGGTGGTATTCGATTCGAGTATTCGAATAATATTTAATATATTGAATATTTAATCTATATATATATATATATATATAACCTAAAAGTTAAAAAAAAAAAAACCCCTAACATTTCAAAGTTCAAAGTTCAAACCCAAATAGAGATTGCATTCATTCCCGACCCCAACCTCTTTGCGGCGCACTAGACATGGACGGTGGACGGCAGCGGCCAGCAGGCAACCTCCCGATGTCAATCCTTCCCGACCGTCGTCCTTACTTCTTCTTCTAAAATTAGGTAAATCATTATCCTGTCGAGTTGAAAATGGATTGGGCATATGACCATTGGAATTAGAACTTCATTCTTGATTTATTTGTTTTGGGGCTGCCCTTGTTAAGAGGCTATATTTGGAAAGATTTGGCATGGGAATTGCTCAAGATTGGGATTCATGTTGCTACTTAGAATGATAGAAATCGTAAAAAAATGTTTTATGTTCTTATGTTCGTTTCATATTTTGTAAAGTGTTCTCCTTGGTCCTTGGCTAGGTACTATAACCACTGATTCCTACAAAGTATCCAAAGCTCCTGCAAAGGTGTAGTTTCTTCAATACGTATAGCTTGGTAGTTCCAAGTCATGGGCTTGATTTATTTTTGGGAAGTTTAAAGGATATTAACTCCCAAAATTTTGATGTCAATTGAAGGTAGTACAACGAGCCCTAACTTGTGTAGATGATAGTGAAAATAAATACTTTTATCTTTCTTTACTAGGCTTAATTAGTTAGTGTAAGACATGTGGTGATTTGATGTCACAAGCAATTTCCAATGTACATATGAATCATTTAAGGTTAATTTTGAATCTTTGTTCTTGTTATTTTGTTACATGTCCTCATTTTAATATGGTAAATTATGTAACAACATTCAGTTGTGGACTGTCACTCTAATGTTTGTTTTTGGTAGTGATGGCTTTGATTCTCTTGCGAAATAGTACAAGTTTTCCCACTAGTTGGAGTTCCGTGAATGACATGACTATTCGGCTAATTTCAAGTATTATATGTGTTTCATAGATTGTTGAAACGATCGTTTATTTTTATAGGCAGATATCGATTTTTAGTTTGTTTGTTTGTCTCTTTTTAGCGTTTTTATGTGTATCGTATGTGTTTTTATGTGGGTAGATGATAACCTGATTCTATTTTGGTTAATTGGTAATGTTTTGCTAGCGACTAGGTCATTTGCTTAATTGCTTTATGCAGATGATACATTGTAGCAAGACTTTGCTTTTCTTGGAAATCATAGATTTTTTCATTGATTGAGTTCGGTGGAGTGTGTCTGTGAGTTTTATGCTAATGATGGATTGTAATGAATCTTTGCTTTTCTTGGAGTTTTGAAGTACAACATTGCTAGCCTTACAACTAATTTACAACTTTCCTTACAACTAAGCTTTGAAGAAGGGTAATGTTGACCCTCACAAGTTCTAGATTTGGTTGAGTCATCTTCTGATTCTAACACAGTGGCTAATGGGTCTGCGTATCGGTTAGTGTGACAACTACTTTAGAATCAAGGGTGTAATAGAATAGTTTAATGTTAGTCTCTTCAAAGGCGCGGACCAGCAGGCTTCAACAGCAGACTTGAAAGCAAGGTTCACCAGCAGACTTGTAAAATCTGCTCAAGATTAAAAGCGAAGCTCAGGTAATTACGAGGAATTAGGTCATATATTATTTAACCAAGATATTAAATTATCTAGTCATAAATATTCAAATTAATTTCATCATTTTTCCTTCTCAAATGAAGTCAACTAGATAGACAGACGTCTATTCTGCACGGTGAATTATGAAAACTGAAGACATTTCCTCTTTTAGCTAAGAAGACTTTCGAGCTGCCACGCCTGCAAGCTGCAAACTTACTCTATTTGGAAATATCTGTCTCTGCAACCTCAGCATCTCTGATGACGGTTGTCGAGCACAGCCCACAAAGCGTCGATTTGCATTTAATGCATTTTAACGTTGGACTGAATCTCTAAACCCTCAGTCCAACGTTCCAGAAGATCTCTCCCAATATATATATATATATATATATATATATATATATATATATATATATTCGAGATTTGAAGATCGGAAGCAACAACTAATCTCTTGCACATTCAAAATACTTTCAAGCTTCATATTCAAAGTTCAAGAGACAAAAAGGATAAGAGCTAACACTTCATCAAACTTCCTGAAGCTGCAGATCTGATGATATGAGCCTTCTTGGAGAATAAACTCATAAAACGCAGCAAGCTAGAGGAAGGAAACGAACTAGGCAGCAAATGGAGGTGGATCCTTGACCTCGGGTTCACGCAAACGACAATCAATGGGTGTTTTAACCCTTAACCTTCGTGTGACGAAAACAACAATCAAAGGAAGTGTAGGACGCCACAATCGTTATGGAAAGACGATTGATAAGCCCGTGAGTATTCGGGTAACCCTCGATCGCTCAAAAGCCTTGAAGACTCAAGGTTGGGAAGGAAACTACCATATTTTTCATTCATCAAAATTTGTTTACAAAAGAGGAAGGACAGCCATATATATCTTAGGCGTGCTAGGCTGCCATTGGCTAAACAAAAGATAAGATTTAGCTACTAAAAGATAAGATCTAACAAACTAAAAGATAAGATCTAACAAATTCTATGACTAGGCATAATTGGAGAATATTCTCCTTGTTTGTTTCTTCACTAGGGACGAAAATTCTAGCTAGAAAACAAGGCTGAATGGCCAGCTGCCATAAACCTTCTAGATCCTTCCTTCTTTGGCCGAATTTCTTGCCATGTGTCTTGCCATGTGTTAGGCCGGTTGGGACTTGTTTGTGGCGCCTAATTCCAGCCCTTTGTATCCTCCTTCATCCGAATAAATGAGAGTGTTCACCCATTTTTCTTGACCCACTTTGACTCCTCCTTTGCGTGCCATAATTTGGGCTTCTAAGTCAAATGTCTCACGGAATAAATTGAGGACTTCATTTTGAATTTTCCTAGCCCGAGCCCTTGTTATAGGTCCATTCATTGATTGCATTGTTGGTGGATCCTTGGTGACTTGGGCCTCATCATCCGGTTCCTTGGTGACTTGGGCCTCATCATCCGGTTCCTTGGTGAACTTGGGTCTCATCATCCCCTCTCTCTTGGAAGCGATTTGTCCTCAAATCGTCACCTACATCATAAGGACTTAGATCAGCAACATTGAAGGTAGCACTTACTTTATACTCACCGGGAAGGTCCAAAGTGTATGCATTATCGTTTATCCTTGCAAGGACTTGAAACGGGCCATCTCCCCTTGGCATCAATTTTGACTTCCTTTGTTCCGGAAACCTCTCTTTGCGCATGTGCATCCATACCCAATCCCCTGGTTCAAAGGTTACTTGTTTGCGACCCTTGTTGGCTTGTCGCACATATTGCTCGGTCCTTCGCTCAACATTGAGCCTTTCCTTCTCATGTAACTTCTTCACAAATTCAGCCTTCCTTTCTCCATCTACATTAACAAACTCAGAAACAGGCAACGGAGATAAATCCAAAGGCGTTAGAGGATTAAAACCATAAACTAGCTCAAATGGAGAAAATTGAGTTGCTGAATGTAAACTACGATTATATGCAAATTCAATGTGCGGTAAACACTCCTCCCAAGCCTTGATGTTTTTGGATAGTATGGACCTCAAAAGGGTTGATAGAGTTCTATTGACTACCTCCGTTTGACCATCCGTTTGTGGGTGACAAGTGGTGGAAAACAAAAGTTTCGTGCCCAGTTTACCCCACAAGGTCTTCCAAAAGTAGCTCAAAAACTTAACATCCCTATCTGACACTATAGTTCTAGGCATTCCATGAAGCCTAACTATTTCGCGAAAGAATAAATTCGCGACATGGGAAGCATCGTCGGTCTTGTGACAAGGGATAAAATATGCCATTTTTGAAAACCTATCGACAACAACAAAAATGGAATCTCTACCAAACTTAGTCCTTGGCAATCCTAAGACAAAGTCCATAGATACGTCCACCCAAGGGTGACTAGGGATAGGCAAAGGCATGTAAAGTCCATGGGGGTGGACCTTAGATTTAGCCTTCAAACAAGTTAGGCACTTAGCACAAATCTTCTCAACATCTCTCCTCATGTGTGGCCAAAAGAAGTGTTCTTGCAAAACCGATAAGGTCTTGGCCACACCAAAATGTCCCATCAAGCCCCCACCATGGGCTTCCCTCACAAGTAATTCTCTCATGGAACAAGCGGGTATGCAAAGTTTGTTTTCACGAAAAAGAAAATCATCTACCCAATAGAATTTCCCACATGCAATCTTTTCACAACCCACATAATCCTTACCAAAATCAGCATCAACATGGTATAATTGCTTAATGTGCTCGAATCCTAAAATCCTCGCATCTAGATTGGAAAGCAATACATACCTTCGAGAAAGGGCATCGGCTACCACATTCTCCTTACCTTGTTTGTACCGGATGACATAAGGAAAGGTTTCAATGAACTCAACCCAACGGGCATGTCGATGGTTCAATTTTTGTTGGCTCTTCAAGTGCTTCAAAGATTCATGGTCCGTGCGAATGACGAACTCCTTGGGCCACTAATAGTGCTGCCACGTTTCTAATGCCCGAACCAATGCATAGAGTTCCTTGTCATAGGTGGGGTAGTTCAATGTGGCTCCGCTCAACTTTTCACTAAAATAGGCAATTGGACGCCCTTCTTGCATGAGTACTGCTCCAATTCCGATTCCCGACGCATCACATTCTATCTCAAATGTCTTTTCAAAGCAAGGGAGGACCAATAAGGGCGCATTGGTCAATCGCTCCTTCAAAGTCAGAAATGCCTTCTCTTGAGCTTCCCCCCACTTGAATCCCACATGTTTCTTAATGACTTCGGTCAATGGGGCTGCAATGGAGCTGAAGTCTTTCACAAACCTCCTATAAAAGCTAGCGAGGCCGTGGAAACTTCGTACTTCTCCCACATTTGTAGGGCTCTTCCATTCTTGAATCGCTCGCACTTTCTCCTCATCCACCTGGATGCCCTGTGAACTTACAACAAAGCCAAGGAAAACAAGTCTATCCATACCAAAAGTGCATTTGTCAAGATTAGCATATAACTTTGCATCACGTAAAGCACCTAAAACAGATTTCAAGTGTACTACATGCTCATCTAAAGTCTTGCTAAAAATCAAAATGTCATCGAAATAAACAACTACGAATTTTCCAATGAATTCCCTCAAAACATGGTTCATTAAACGCATAAAGGTACTCGGTGCATTAGTTAGCCCAAAAGGCATCACCAACCACTCATACAGTCCATGTTTTGTTTTAAATGCAGTTTTCCACTCATCTCCCTCCCTAATTCGGATTTGATGATATCCTTGTGTCAAATCAAGTTTTGTGAAAAATTTGGAACCATGCAATTCATCCAACATATCATCTAGTCTAGGAATGGGATATCAATATTTTACCGTTATATTGTTGATGGCTCAGCAGTCCGTGCACATCCGCCATGATCCATCCTTTTTGGGGACTAAAAGAACCGGCACCGCACAAGGGCTCATGCTCTCCCTAACCTGACCTTTCTCCAACAACCCTTCAATTTGTCTTTGGAGTTCCTTGGTCTCTTCGGGATTTCATCTATAGGCTGGCCTATTTGGAATGGAAGCCCCGGGAACTAAATCGATTTGGTTCTCAATTCCCCGAATTGGTGGCAGCCCACTTGGAATCTCCTTGGGAAACACATCAGCAAATTCCTGAATAAGAGAAGACAAAGAGCTAGGCAAAGAAGCAATTAAATCATTGTTAGTATTCACAAGTGCCTCTCGAAACATGAGGATGATCATGGGTCTTTCAAGTAGCATCGCTCTTTTTACCTCACTCACTTTGGCTATTAAACTTCTCTTTTCTCTCACACTCTTTTCTTTTGAACTATTTTCCATCAACTCACTATCCTTTTGCCCGGCTATCACTCTTTTTTCACTCTCATTTTTAGCCGGCCCCTCTCTCTTATTTTCCCTCATACTCTCTTTTTTCTCGGCATTCTCTATATTCTTTTCCTTACTTACCGAATTCTCTCTTTGCAAAGTCAATTGATCTTGAAAAACTTGTTTTGGAGTCAAGGGTGCAAGTGCAATGTGTTTGTTATCAAAGTCAAACATGTACTTGTTAGTGTACCCGTTATGAATTGCACGCCGATCAAATTGCCAAGGCCTCCCAAGAAGGATATGGGCGGCTTGCATTGGCACCACATCACACATAAGCTCATCCTCATACTTTCTTATCTTAAATTTCAAGAGTACTTGCTTGTTCACCTTCAACTCTCCTTGCTCATTCAACCATTGCAAGCGATAGGGTTTAGGGTGGGGTAGCATGGTCAATCCCAATTTCTTCACTAAGTTCAAACTTACTACATTTGCACAACTACCCCCATCTATTATTACCCCACAAATTTTGTCATTCACCCTACACCTAGTGTGAAATAGATTTTCCCTTTGACTCTCTTCCTCCTCTTTCATTTGGGCACTCAAAACCCTTCTAGTCACTAAACAATCTCCCTCGGCACCTTCTTCATCTTCACTATATTCATCTCCCTCAACTCCCTCTTCCTCTTCTTCCTCCTCTAGAGGAACATACTCCCCACTATCCAACATCACCATAACCTTCTTGTTACCACACTCATTGGCATAGTGTCCAAACCCATGACATTTAAAGCATTTTACTGACTTAGTTTTGGGTTGAGAAACTTCACCTTTGTTTGGAACGGGAGCGGTAGTCTTGGGTGCCTCAATTTTGGACTTGACGAAACCCTTGTCAAACTTGTCATTTCTTTGACTTCCCACACTAGCCTTCCATGGGGTTTCTTTCAAGGGAGTAACTCTTGTCCGCCTTCACTTGTCTCTCCACTTTAAGGGCCTTTTGCAATAACTCCGTCATGTTGTCATACTCTTGAAGATCAACCACCTTAAAAATTTCCCTATTCAACCCGGTAAGGAATCTCGCCATGGTTTGCTCCGAAGTCTCTCTCACATCAGCCCTAAGTAGAGCCATTTCTAGCTCTTTGTAGAACTCCTCTACACTCTTGGTGCCTTGCCTTAACGTTTGCAATTTGTGATGGAGGTCCCTAATGTAATAGGGTGGAATAAACCTCAACCTCATGACTCTCTTCATTTCCTCCCACGTCTCAATTGGTGGATCCCTATACCTCTCTCTTTCCCTCCTAAGTTTGTCCCACCACATCGAAGCATATTCGGTGAACTCGATGGCTGCCAACTTCACTTTCTTAATTTCGGGGTAAGAATGAAAACCAAAAATTCTCTCGATTTTCATTTCCCATTCAAGGTACAACTCCGGATCCTCCTTTCCCATGAAGGCAGGAATCTTCATTTTAATCCCATTGAGATTGTGGTCCTCTCTATTGCCATCCCTCCTATCATCTCTCCTATATTGATTCCTCCTACCAAATTCGGATTCAAAGTCCTCCCAATCATCCCGACCCCCAAAATGGTCCTCCTCAAACCTTCGCCGGGGTGGCTCACCTCTTCCAACTTCTTCCCTACTAGAACCGTCCATCTTACCCTTTTGTTTTTGGGCACTCTCTAACCTACCAATCCTTTCAAAAATTTCTTCGTTATGGGCCCTCAACATCCCTTCTATTTTGGCCATCAAAGCCTCCATGAAAAGTTTGTTCCCTGTAACATTACCCTCATCTCCGATGGGTCATTTGTTTGTTGACAAAAGTAATTGTAAAAAGGAAAAAAAGTATTCTCTCTAGGGTTGGCCGGTATTCTTGGTGACGGCTAATCTTGCTTCAGTTTGACGGCGGGTTTCCTTGGTCGTGCCATGGCTGACCCTCCTCCTCCGGACCCTCCATCCCCTACTATTAAGAAATCGTTTGCTTCCCTTTTCTCTTCAGAGCCATCGTCTTCTTCTCCTACTTCGTTACAGTTCATTCCGCCTTCTAGTTATAAGGGAGAGCCAGCTCTTCGCCTAACTCCTACTATCGTGTCTGCTTTTTCCAAACCTTTCCAGCATGCACTTATTGGTAAGTTTTCTCACGGACGTCCCTCCATGGAAGCTATGCGAAAAGAGTTTCTTACTTTCGGTCTTAAGGCAGCCGTAACTCTTGGTCTCTTGGACCACAAACATGTTCTTATTCAAACAAATCACGAAGCAGATTTTCAACGCCTATGGATTAAAGATCAATGGTATGTAGGCTCTTCCCCTATGCGAGTATTTAAATGGACACCTGAATTCAGACCTGAAGTTGAAAGTCCTATAGTGCCAGTTTGGTTTTCGCTTCCTAATCTGCCCATATATTTGTTCAATAAGCAAGCTCTATTCTCTATTGCTAACATGATTGGCAACCCTTTGCTTATAGATTCTCCTACTGCTAATCTGTCTCGTCTAAGCGTTGCAAGGATATGTATTGAAGTTAATTTAACAGTGCCTATTCCCAGCCGCATCTGGATCGACAGTGGCACCTCGGAAGGTTTTTGGCAACCTATCGAAGCGGAAAGACTCCCACAATACTGCTCAATCTGTCATCGACAAGGCCATAATGTTGATTCTTGTAAACTGTCTACTAAACCAATCCCCAAACCTAAAGTAGATGGTCCTGAAGAGGAACAAAACATCCATGTTAAAACCAATGCTGGTCACACAACCAATAAGATGGTTTGGAAACCAAAAGATACTGTACCTGGTTCGATCCCTCAAGAAAAAGTTGATGTCAATATTGCTTCTACAAGTTATTCCAATAAAGAAAAAATTGATTCCAATACTCCATCTTCATCCCCCATTATAACTGAGCAGGTCATTGGTGAGTCGACCCCCCCTTTACATGAATTGAACGATTTGCATGGTGATCAGGTACATCAAAATGACGTGCATTCCACTCCTATCATTGTGGAAGATAGCCCCACTTGCAAGGAACCCACTGAGATGCCGAATCAAGTCCCCAATACTAATGATTCTTGTGCCACCAACAATGCATCGGAATTAAATAATAGTAAAGTTGTTAGTGATGATCTCCCTCAGCCCAATGTTACGATTAATTCTCCTAATCGTTTTGCAGTTTTTCAAGACTTTGAAGATGAAGATCAAGAAATCAATTCTTCTCAATTGGATGCTCTTAATCTGGACACTTCTAATGGAAAGCAGAAAAGGAAAGGAAAACCTCCAAAAGCCCCGATTGTTAGCCGAGCCACTCGCTCCAAATCGCATGCAAAGGTTCACATGGGTCCTAGCTCTCCAGCTTCCCATGTCGGTTAAATCTCTCTATTGGAATATTCGAGGAGTGGGTAATGATACCACCATTTCTCGACTTAAAAAGTTGGTATCTCTTCATCATTGTTCTCTTGTTTCTATTAGCGAGCCCATGATTGATCAGTCCCAGCTTCCGATTATTGCTCAGAAACTCAAATTTCTGTATTATTTTTGTAATTCGGCCAACTCCATTTGGGTATTTGTTAAGTCCGCTTTCAAATGCCGAGTTATGTATGAAACCTCTCAACACCTTACTCTTAACATTCAACACTTCACGTGGAATCAGCCTGCTATATACTCTTCTATTTATGCCAAATGTACTACTTCTGAACGTCAACTTCTCTGGAATGATCTCATTGATATGGGTGCTGAATTCATTGATTCTCCTTGGGCTGTTATTAGGGACTTTAACGTTATTCTGGCTCCTCATGAAAAAATAGGAGGGGCGGGGTGGGATAGGCATGGTGCCCATGACTTTCAATCTTGCTTGAATGCGGATGGTCTCACCGATTTGGGCTTCCATGGCAGCAAGTTTACTTGGTGTAACAATAGGGACGGCAATGCAACAATATTTCAAAGGTTGGATCAGGCGGCTAGCAATTTGGCTTGGTCTTCTAGCTTTTCTAATACTTCGATTGATCATCTCAATCGCACATGTTCTGATCATGCTCCCTTAGTTATGGAAATCACTTCAACGATGAGTCCTCGGCCTTATACATTTCGCTTCTTGAATATATGGACTGATCATCATTCCTTTTTGGAAGTTGTAAAGAATGCATGGAATTCAAATGTTGGTGGCAGACCCATGGTTAAGTTCGCGAATAAACTTAAGGAAGTGCGTCGGGCTTTAAAATCTTGGAATAAATCTACTTTTGGAAACATTTTTCAGGCCATTAAAACGGCAGAGGATGATGTTCTTGAAAAGGAGATAATTTATGAGGCCAACAATACCAGCTCTAATCGCGCTAACCTCAATTTAGCTAAGGCTAATCTTCAACACAAATTGAAGGTTGAAGAAAATTATTGGCGCCAAAAGTCGCAGCTTCGGTGGCTTAAAGAAGGAGAGGGTAATACAAAACTTTTTCATTCCACAGTTAAGCAAGCTCGGTCTAAACTTTTGATCCATAGCATCAATGATCTTCAAGGCAATTTGGTTAATACTGAAGATGACATCAAGAGAGCTGCCATTGAGTTTTATAGTCAGCAGCTCACAGCTTGTCCTACTTTGGACAATGATCTTATTTCGGTTATCCCCTCTATTGTTACTTCTGATCAGAATAACTTGCTTACTGCCTTTCCATCTGTTGATGAGATAAAAGCTGTTGTATTTGAGCTTTGTGGTGACAGTGCGGCGGGTCCGGACGGCTTTACTGGTAAATTTTATACCACTTGCTGGGAGATAATTGTTGATGATTTTTATTTGGCTATTTGTGAGTTCTTCGCTGGTTTCGATATGCCCAAATCTTGGACTAGCACTCTTTTAGCCACTCTTCCGAAGACCGATAACATTGTTTCTTTTAAAGACCTTCGGCCTATAAGTCTTTGCAATTTCTGTAGCAAAGTTATCTCTGAATTACTTTCGACTCGGCTTGCTTCTATTCTTCCTTGTATTATTTCGGAGAACCAAAGTGCATTTACTAAGGGCCGAGTTATTCAAGATAATTTGCTGCTTGCTCATGAAATGGCTCATAATCTCCCTAAAAAAATTAATGGATCCAATGTTGTTATTAAATTGGATATGGCTAAAGCCTTTGATAGAGTTGATTGGTTTTTTTTTTATCAAAGTTATTAGGAAATTTGGTTTCAGTGAGCATTTTATCGATATGATTTGGAGAATCATTTCTAACAATTGGTTCTCCATCCTCATTAACGGTACCTTGGCTGGGTTCTTTCATTCATCCCGTGGATTGAGGCAAGGGGATCCCCTATCTCCCAGTTTATTCATCCTTGCCGCTGAAGTTCTTAGTCGTAATCTCAATGTTTTGCAGCAATCTAATCCGCATTTTGCCTTCTCTACATCTAGTGGATGTCCGATTATATCTCACTTGGCTTTCGCAGACGATATCATCATCTTTTGTAACGGCAATAAACATTCTCTGATAAAGCATCGAAATCTTCTTACTGATTTTGAAAGTTGCTCGGGCCAGATGGTTAACATTGACAAAAGTTGTTTCTTTCTTTCTCATAAGACTGATCCTTCCCGCATTGTTACCATTAAAAGACATTTGGGCTTTGGTTTTCATCAGCTGCCTGTTACTTATTTAGGCTGTCCAATTTTTGAAGGAAGGAAAAAGCAAACTCTTTTTGACCCCTTAATTGAGAAGCTGCAATCAAGGATTAACTCATGGTTCGGCTGCTTTCTATCTAAATCAGGAAAACTCACTCTCATCAATTCAGTGCTCAACTCTATAATTATGTATCAGATTGCTGCTCTTAATCCCGTCTTCGGTTATCGAGACACATTAATAAGATTCTCTCTAATTTCTTTTGGGGCTCTATTGAAGGTAAGCCAAAGCCCATTGGATTGCTTGGCTAAATCTTTGTAGACTTTCGAGGGTGGCATTGGTATTCGATCTATTTCTGATATTGTCCGGACTTATTCGGTAAATCTTTGGTGGTGTTTTCGATCTGGAAACAGTTTATGGGCAAAGTTTTTAAAGGCAGAATCTTTGCAATTTGTCTCACCCAACTTTAACCCCGATCGAGGTTCTATTCTTGGGGCGAATGTGCTCAATCGATCGATGGCTGAGCCTTATATTACATGGATTATAGGGGAAGGGTCTTGCTCTAGGTTCGATCCTTGGTTACCGAGAAATCTAGCCCGACCTCTTTCCTCTTCGTTCCTCAAGTCGTCATCTGTTACTGACATGAATCGGGTCTCATCTTACGCGTTTAGCTCTTGGAGATGATAATTCCGATTATTGTGAATCATGGTATCTCCCTTTCCAATACTCCGATCTTGCTTGTTGGGCCTCACTTCTAAGGTGGCTTTTCTTTTGCCTCGCTTGGGATCTAATTCGCATTAAAGACTCCATCATAGACTCGACTAACTTTATTTGGCATAAAAAACTTCCCTTATGCTCGGTATCTTTATGTGGCGTTT
>JABEVN020003716.1:0-17133 GCA_013146195.2 Codonopsis lanceolata | reverse complement strand
CAAATCCCGTAGCTCAGAACCGTGCTCGGCCGGGACTGTAGTCTATCGGAGAGATGGCGTTTTTTCCCCGGCTGGCTGGGCAGCTCGCGCCGCCTCGGCTGGCCAGGCTATGCTTCACCAAGTGCGTGAGGAGGAGGAGGAGGAAGTGTTCTGGCCGCTTTTCGCCAAGATGAGCCTTGGCCGAAGGGCCAAAAGGGAAGTGGGACATCTTGAGGCGGTTTGGCTCGCTAGAGCAGCCCACCCTTCTACTTTCTTTCTCAGTCGCCGCCTCAAAGCCAGAGTCATCATCGCCGCAAAGAGGGCAACAAAATCAAGACGACATCTATATGCAAAATAACCAAAGAAACAAAGAGGGAAAGGACCAGAGCAAGTGGTATAAGCTTTAAGCGCAGCTGTGCTCGAGCTCATGTGATTCCCGCGCTTGCCCTGAAAGTTTATGACAATCACCCCAAAGATACGCTGCCTCCTCTTTCATCAAACAAACACAAAGGCTCACCTCGTGAACGTGCTCCTGAAGCACTCAACCAAGCGCAAATTCCTAGATTGCAGAAAAGTTCCTTCCACAAACAAGTATTCTTGGTTAACCTCGCTGCCTCCATCATGCCAAAGTATTCTGGATAACATTCAAAGCGACCGCTGTCCCCGGCTTGGAAGTCGCATGGTGAGGAAGCCTGGGGGACGTGAATAGCCTCACTCATCTACATTACCCCCTCCCTCGATCGACGGAAAGTGCCTCTAGAGATCCCCTCGATGTGAAGCTCAGAATTCACCCGCCGACATCGACAAGATATCAAGAAGTCGACTTAATCGTGGCCTTGTGACGCCATCAATGCCGCCACAAGAAATCAACATTAAGTCACTAGGCATTGGGCAAAAAGTTCTCGAAACTCGAAAGAAGGGGTCGAGGGCAATCGAATCCTACTAAAAAATGGCATAAAACAAGAGTTTTCCCTTTCACGGGGATACTCGCGCCCACCAATACGCCTCTTTACGCTGATAGTCCCCCCTGCCTATGCCCATGGAGGTAAACCACGCGGCCAACTTTAGTCGGTATCCAATGACGCCCAGCTGGTCGATACAATGTCTCATCGCCCTCGACATCCATGTGACCGTGGAGGAAGTAGCTTCATCTATTGGGCGATCAACTCGTTGTCTTCTCCATTCTAACGGCAATGTCTCTCAGCCAGCCAGCACGTCCAAGCTCGTTTCTGCTAATCAGCGGTTCGCCGCCAGCTCGACCTTGCCTCCCCTCGACAAGCTCGGCGCAATTACGCACGGGGCCTCGGATCCACCGGCACGAGAGACGCCGGTTACGACCTCACCGCCACGGACGCTGCCTCCTCTTCATACACTACGCCCGGTGGACGTGACTCTCATCGCTTCATCGGGTCGTTGGGCCCGCCATCGAACTCCTCTCGATCATTGTCTCCAAAACTCCTCGTCCGGACATCTACGCAGATCGAGGAAAAACATGGTCGATCCCGTCTCGCTACGGAGAAAACCCTAACTCTAGGTAACAAGCAGGCCCCGCCTCGCCTTAAGAAACAGACACAATGGAGGACTCTCGATCTCAGCCTCAGGACTTCCTAAACCCTATGTAGTCTACTCAAAATTCAATAAAGAAGGAGCGAAAGTCTTTTTCGAAATGAAAGAAAATGAGCACCTAAATGCGTAAAAGCGAAGAAATAGACATACAAAAAACGAAAAAGGAACTTACCGTTAGGTTTTGGAAGGAGATTGCTTCGTGAGATCGAATGCTGCCGCAATGACGCCGAGACCGGAACGATCCGGAAGAACGGTGGCAAGAACTATCGTGGCCTCTCTCTACTTTTTCTCTCTCTAAAAAATCTCCAAGTATCGTAGGTTTGAATGGCGGAGGCACTGGGGTTAAATAGGCGAGGAAACATGGAGACTACGCCGAAGCGGTGTACGCCGACACTCACACGTTGAAACTAAAAAGGCAAGTGAGCCGCCCAACCCACACGCCAAGATTTAATGTGCCGCCCCTCGAGAAACGCCTCCTCATCTTTCTGCCACTTCCTCGGATGCTTCACGACGCCTGCCTCAAGCCCTCGACAAGACATTGAGGCTGGATACGCCTCATCTAACAAATTGCAGTTCTAGAACCCTCTTCGAAAAAGCTTAGCCTCATTCAAGGCGTAACTAAAATTCATGAGTGTTCCAAATGCAAGTTGCGAGTAACCTTATCAGCCACGCACTCCCCGCCTCGAGCATAAATACTGCTTAGGCGCCGAAGCTGGGCCACTCGATATACCGGCCCAAATTGTCAAGTCGTCACGGCGAGCACGAGTTACCATCACGCCGATCACGAGCATGGGCCTCAAGGCGAGGCCACAAGCCTGGCCGAGCATACGAAGAGCAACCCCATACAATGAGCATGGCGTTCACGACCTGGCCTGGACACGGGCTGGCCTCGTCTGATTAGGGCCTTGCTCGAACTACGATCAACTCAGATACATCATCTATCATGCAGACGAGCAGGGACTTGCCCGCTCAGTCCAAATCGAGCAGAAGACATCAGTGACTTGCCCGCCAAGACACGGCCAAAGGTTACCGTATGTAGGCAGGACACTTGCCTTATCTATTCTCGATATCACGCTGCCGCGTAGATATCACCATGATATCTAGAGTTTCACTCCTGTGGAACAAGATGACTAAAGAAACCAGATCCTACTCTGATTCAACCACACAAGGGCCAATAAATACTCCTCCGCCATACACCACAAAGGTACATGCTCTCATACACTCTCGCCTCTTCCTTGAGTTCCTCGTATTACGCTCTCATACACGACTCTACTCACGGAGGGGTTTCATGGGCCCCGCCGCCCATCCACTCAAAGTTTTCTCTGTGTTTCCCTCGGCCGGGTTCAAGGAAGCAGCTACAAGCCCAGATATCCTACCCACAGAACAGACGGCCCAAGCTGAGGATTTTGCCACATCATATATATATATATATATATATATATATATAAATAATTAAAACTGTCATATTTTAAACCTATGACTTCTATAACTTATTCAAATTATGTGGCTTCTATAACTAAGGTTCATATTATAAAGAACAAGTATGTATTAATTCCAGTTGTTAAAACTTTCTTAATTGGATTTTATGACAGAACCTCATATTATATTTACATCAGACGTTTTGTGATGGAAAAGAAAGAAAAAGGAAAATCAATTGCAAAATTTTCATAAGAAAATAGGAATTTGAAGAACTCTTAGTTGTGAATTTTATTTTTAGTATCCTTTGCACTCATGAAATTCATATAGAAAGGAAATCAGGAGATCGAGGAAGAGATTATTCAAGTGTTCATTCAAGCTATCAGTTTATGCATAGAGAAAAAGAATTTCAAATGAAATCCTCACACAAGAATAAGACATGCTGGAGAGGAGACATACAGGGAAGGAGAAAGAAAGAAAACAAATGGAAGTGGGAGAGGTGAGAAACAAACATACTTGAGGCTTGTCGTTGAGCGTACTTCCGTCGGTGTCGCTGCTGGGAGTCGGCCAGTCGAGGGACTCCAATCGGGTGAGATGGACTAGGCTCTGGAGTCTGGAAGGAGGCTGCCCCACAATGGTGAGTGATAAGGGTTTGAGAAAAGTGAGGGTTTTTATTTAACTGAACTATATATACATATATTTTAAATATATTAAATATATAATTTATTCGAATAATATTCATGAATATTCAAATCAAATACCTTTACACTTGTATTCGTATTCGAATCTTTATGGAATCAAAAATAAATCGAATTCGAATATTTCGAATACGAATACCGAATCGAATAAAAAAAATTGATTTGTTTACAACCTTAGCCCCATGTTCTCGCCTTCATTGTCTGAGTAAAAAGTGACAATATTTATTTTAAAATAGTTTTCGACCAAGGCTTTAAACTTGGGAAAGATGGTGGTGACCTCAAACTTGAGTCTGAGTGAGTTAAGTCTAATATAATGGGTATAGTGATAAAAAAAAAAATCACATAGTATTTGAAACCATCAATAGAGCGAATGGGGGAGGTCCAAACATTAGTATAAACTAGTTTTTCACATGTGCATTAAGCGCACAACATATATTTTTTTCAACTAAACTACATAAAAGCAAAATGAAGAATAAAAACAATATTAAAAGAATGAATTAAGTGAAACTGTTTAAATAAAAATATATAATTGTAAGACTAACCATTGTAGATTCTGAAAATTTTCTTCTACACAATATTTGTTGTTTTATTTGTTCGTTTATCATCTATATCGCATATCAATATCTCCATAATGAGTTATTGCCCGTGAAACTACGACATATAGCTGTCCATGACTTCCATTGTCTTCTTCAATAAGAGTCTTATTAACGATGGTGATTGACGTTGTCTATTGTTAATTACTATTGCTTACGATACAATGCAAATTTCTTTTTATGGAACTTGAAAGACAACATGATATTTGATGGAGTATGAATTTTTTAGGATAAAACCCAATAAAATAAGTATAAATGTTTGTATAACGTATTCTTCATGATTTGCAATGCATTAAAAATATAATTATTTTGAATTTTCAATTTTTAGTTGTTAATAATCATAGCTTAGATCAAAAAATAGATAAGGTGGGATTATTTACTAAATAATTAATATCATCAATAGAAAAAATGGCATGCAAAAGACGTATACAACTTAATAATACAAATTTTAAAATGTAACACACACACACACACACAAACGTTACATTAAGTGACAACACATTTTTTTCGTTTAGAATAACATAAACAAAATGATTTGAACCATTTTCATGATTTATAGAACAAACACGTGACAAAATACTTGGGTCTGTAAATGACAAAAAAATGATAGAAATTGATGTTTCATGTACTCCGTACTGGTGATTTGCTGGAAAAATATTTATCATTGTAAATATATAAATACAAAAACTTATTACATTTTACTTTTAAAATAGTATAATATCATATCGTTTGTGATATCCGATAAAGAAGGAATTTAAGTCAAATTGACACATTTTTAACGGAACCTCAAACATAATTAAGACTATAGAACTAAAAAAGAAAAGTAAAAACTCTAAATAAAGCACAAAACAACACTATTATTTTCACATGGCCTATATTGTAATATACCCAAATTTAAATAAAAAAATATTAATTACATCAATTAATGTTGTATTTTATTTTGGGTTGACCTTAATATATTTTTGGGCTTATTTTTGGTTATATGGGAAATTTCGAGTTGTGCCACAATAGTACTTTGTTTGTTTGATTGTTTGAGCTTTATCCCAAAGTTCAGTTTTAGCAATGGAATGAACAATAAACTATTTCATGGCTTCATCTCCAAAAATAAACTCCAACTCCTCTTTCCTTTCCCCCGAGTGTTTCTCCGGCGTTCTTCTAATTGCAATGGGTTTCTCCTCCTTTTATTCCATAAAAAGGCGGCTGCTCCCTCTCTCTCTTCATCTCCAAAAATCACCCCGGCGAATCTCACCACTGCCCCCTTTACCAAACCCATTGCCCTCCCCTCCCGACCTTCGACCCCGCCGCCTTCACGTCATCTGATCAAAGAAAGGAAATCGGTAATCGGATCAAAGAAAGGAAATCGGTAAGTTTCTCATTCCGATTAATCGTTCGGTTTCCGTCTTTTGGGTCAGTGCATCTTTGTTGCCCTTTGTATGCTGTTTATGTGCCCTTTTTAATTGTTGTTTACGATTTGCATATCTACTCGCCATGTTTGCAAAACGCCTGTTACAGAACGTAACGCGAAATCATCATCGTCTAGTACGATTTCTCCTGAAGTTACTTACCTTGGCGTTATTAATCTGTTTCTAATCATCAAACGATGCTAAATTTCTTTGAGTGTGCTTGATTGAGTTGAATGCGATTTTTCTTGAATTAAGCATATGAGTTGCGATGAGGATTGAGGGATGCTTTGAGGTGGGTGTTTGAGAGGGATAGTTGCGAGTTTGGGGTTACAGAATAGGGCTTTGAGGTGGATTGAGGGATGCTTTGAGGTGGGTGTTTTAGTGGGATAGTGTCTAAACTCTAAATTATCAATAATATTATTCATTTGCAGGACGTGTCTAATGGCAGTTGGTAAGCATTTAGTGTATGCTTCTTTTCTCTCTCTCCCTCTAAAACATCCATCTGCTGCTCTCTTAGTATATTCCAACTACAAAACATCAATCCCAGCTCTCTCTCATGATTCAATTAAACCAGTAGGAGTACTAGAGTATATAATTTTCTTCCTTCAAAAATAAAACCCAGCCAGTCTCAAACTTTGTGCATTCCTTTCAACTGCACACATTTCCTAATTCTCTGCCCATTCATCACAGGTATGTGATTGATTATTTTCACCTATTTTCTGTTTTGAGTTATGTCATTTTTGAGACAGTCTAGGGAGTTGCAGGAGGATTGAGGGATGCTTTGAGGTGGGTGTTTGAGTGGGATAGTTGCGAGTTTGGGGTTACAGAATAGGGCTTTGAGGTGGATTGAGGGATGCTTTGAGGTGGGTGTTTTAGTGGGATAGTGTCTAAACTCTAAATTATCAATAATATTATTCATTTGCAGGACGTTTCTAATGACAGTTGGTAAGCATTTAGTGTATGCTTCTTTTCTCTCTCTCCCTCTAAAACATCCATCTGCTGCTCTGTTAGTATATTCCAACTACAAAACATCAATCCCAGCTCTCTCTCCTGATTCAATTAAACCAGTGGAGTACTAGAGTATATAATTTTCTTCCTCAAAAAATAAAACCCAGCCAGTCTCAAACTTTGTGCATTCCTTTCAACTGCACACATTTCCTAATTCTCTGCCCATTCAACTTTGTGCATTCCTTTCAACTGCACACATTTCCTAATTCTCTGCCCATTCATCACAGGTATGTGACAATGCTTGATGACTTGATCTTACTATAGCACTCAGCATTTACAAAGTCGTTCAAAAAGATACATTGAATTGGATCATTGCCTTCAATTCACGTTAATCGAAACACCATAGGTGACACAAATAAAAAGTCTTATCACAGTACACATTTCTTTTGAATTTTGCACTAAAGTAATTTCTAGGATATGTTCTCAGCACTTACACAATTTATTTGCCCCTAAACCATTCTCGCAAATTTGGGAGAATGTAAATAATAAATGAATGAGATGAACCAAAAAGAAATCTAGAAATTAACTTTCTAATACTGGTAAATGTCACTAGGATGGTAGGATAGCCTGCATATATATATATATATATATATATATATATTGTAAGCTACTTATTTGAGTGCTTATTTGATATACATTTATGTAATACTGATAAATGTCACTAGGATGGTAGGTCAGTTTTCTACCCTTTATTTGGTATTATATTACTACTCGAAATAGGATGAAAAAACATGTAGCAGATAATCAACAAACAGGATGAAAGAACATGTAGTAAATCGAAGATACCTTGAGCTTCAACAAGTCAGTATATGCAATTGTCACGACCTCCCCCTTTTTAATTGTCCTGATATTCCACACGACTACTCTTGCGTTGTGGCACCCTAGCCATTCATTGCTTGCGTTCATGCATTCATATTGCTTGTGAGCATGTTTACATAGTCTATAAATGTTCTAGAATCATTGATAAGCCATTCATAATACTCTTAACATGTATAGAATCATGTTTGCATGCTTGTTGAATCGCCGGTTGAATTGCTTATTTAGTTCTCCTTCTTTCCTTCCTTCGTTCGGATTGTTCGGGTGTTGTTTGAGGGTGTTTGTGATGAGTTTTAAACTCATTTTTGTTGGGGTTTGAAACCCCATTGATTTGGCTAAGTGTTTGGTTTTGAGCCTTTTTGGGTCTGCCGGGCTTGCGGTCACAAGGTGGAATGGCCTTGCCCCCGCAAGGTAACCAGAAACTTGTAGGTTGAGATTCCTGAGAGCATGCGGTCGCATGCTATGGGGACCATGCGACCCTAAGGTCCCAGAGGCTGACCGCTTGCTCTGTTTCGATGTTTCTTGAATTTTACACCTAAACCCCTATCCTAAACCCTTTCTAAACCCCACCTAAACCTCCCTAACCCTCATTACTTGTGTCCTAACATTAGTAACTTGTTTTAAGAGTGGATTAAAGAGTGCTTTAGTGATCTAATCAAGCCACAAAATCAGATTTTAAGTAACCACAACAAATTGACACTTGTCCCACTATGTTTTAAACTCTCTATACACCACAATCTGAGAGTTTGACCTCATTTCTCTCCCTCACTCTCCAAAAACGGGATTTATCTCCCTCAAGGTCCTCCCATGGCTTCTTGAAGCTCTCTACTTGTTCTTCCATGATCCCCCCTTCCATTGCTCAAGCCACCTCCATAGAAGTGAAGCTTGAAGAGTAGATCATTTCCAACCGATTAATCTTTTCATTTGCTTTCTTGGGTGTAGAATACATGTAAGTTACTTCTCTTCTTCTTTGATTTAGTTCTCATTGACCCTAAGGAAAACAAAGCTTATGATGTATGAGGTCAATGAGGACACATGTATGCTTCTTATGCCTTCATCTTGTGTATTGAAAATGTGGACTTGCTAGAAGCATGTATAGGGTGATTTTATAGTTATATAAGATTTCTATACTCTTTTATCTTGTCTATTTAAGATTATGAACATGTTAGAAACACTTATTATATGTGTTGCTTGGATTGGTGCCATATGAGAATGCCCTAATTATAGCCTATATGATGTGTTGGTATGTTGTTATGTGTTCTACCCTCAAAATTGGACTCTATGATGAATATAAAATACATTTCTATGCCTTGGTGAATTTATAACCTAGTTAAACTTAGTAATGGCCTAGGTTGGGTTAAGAAGCACATAGCTTCAATTGCCCCAAAATTGGGAATTTATAGTAAAGACTCAACGGAGTCGACTCTAGGGAAGATTTGAACATGTTAAACATTAATTTCAATCCCTACGAAGTTTGGACACCATTTGATTGGGTTTACTCAAATATAAGTTTAGCCTAATTGTTGCAAACAAGTTGTTATGAATGATTGGTTTTGAGCAATTAATTGCCTTGACGTGATTTATGGTAGAGATTAATAACCAACTTGGTCGGATGAGTTCGCTCTTGTCGAATTCGATCCTTATTTGTTTTATGATGAGTAAATATCTACTTGTGCATCACATTGAGTCTAGCTGGCATTATTTGGTTTGTTTTATACGTCAGGGTGGGACGATGCATCGCCTTCACGAATTGTGAGATTCGTGCTCGCTATGGATCACCGCACCTGGGACCTCACACACGCCTCCACTGTGGGCCGCAGTGGGGAAGTATCCCCTTTGCCGTATCAATACGTGCGCCATTGGCTTGCTATTTACACCGAGTAGGTTCTCGGTATGACTCGATGAATTCACAAAACATCGATGGCACGAACCAGTTAACACAGTTTATTGCAGGAGCTACGTAGCGGCCGTGACTATATCATATCCTACTTGTATGATTTATTTTCCGCACTTACGTGAATAATGTGCTAAGTGCTATATGATGATCATGTATACCATAATTGTGATAAATGCCATGCTATGACATGAACATGCATTTTTAGTAACTTACTAAGTCTTTATGACTTACCCTATTTGTTTGTTTTGTTTTCTTTAGATCCGAGCCAAGGAGACGGTTCTCGCTAGATTCGTTGTACTCGCGTTTGGTTGCTTGTGAGCTCAAGGTTGCTCTTTTGGGACTTTTGGTAATTAGACTTTTATTTTGGCATGGACGATGGGAAGCAAGTCACTTAGACTTGTCTTGGGATTTTGTTGTTGTAGTATAAATTACTTACTTGATACTTATAATCTTTTGTATGCCGACTTATATGTCGAGCTTGTTTATATATTATTATTGGTTCACTACAGCTTCTTCCGCTTAACACTCTTTATGATATTATTGTTGTTGTTGTCTCCTGCATGTTGTGGCCGTTGAGGTTATTATATGCATGTGTTATAATTGTAGGAGTAGTTGTTGGGTTCCAGCTGTAACGTCGCCGATGACTTGTTTATTTTAAGTTATTTTCCGACCAAGTGTAGCCGAGTTGTTATTTGTATGCGATGTTGCGCCACATGAATTTTATAATCCTACGGTCGCATGCTTACTTGTGTATATTTGGGCGGTCCGACTTGGGGTTTCGCATTGGAATCCGGGTCGGGGTGCCACATGCATCCTAAATTACAACACTTAATTAGCACAAAATTATAATGCTCTGCAGATTGCAGTGATTATTTTCATCACTCTACAAAGTCATTTTATTATGCTACCTAAGGTTTCATTGCATAGTGTAACAGCCCGAATGAACAATTACCATCTGCAAATTCACATTTACGCTAATTCAAAACGCCACAGTCTCTTACCATTGCTTGCTGCTGGAGCTATCCGCAATCGCGACTCACTAGAACTTCTACTCCCCGGTTGCAAAAACAAGTAATAGGCATTTTGAGAGAAACTGTGATTGATCTATTGAGAAATCAGTATCGTGTACATTACAATGTGAGCTTCTTCTTTGCTGTTTTTTATTATTGTGTAACAAACAATAGTCACTTTTAATTATGAACCACCTATAACTATTTCTTTTTTTCTGGGTAAATTCTACAACATGCTTTGCCTTATTTTTAGTGCCTACTACTTTTAATTGTTACAGATGACTTCTATATTTATAGAGTTCCTATGTTAGGGAATAACTTTCAGAATCATTTATTGAAGTAGTAGCAGTAGTAGTTTAAGTAACTTGAGAAAATAAATTCAAGTATTTTTCAGAATAAAAACATATTACTAGATTAATGTGTAGTTGAGCAATTTGTATTTTGGATATTATGTTAGGGAATAACTTTTAGAATCAATAATTGAAGTAGTAGCAGTAGTTGTTTGAGTAATTTGAGAATCAAACCTGGAACAATGTGTAGCAATTTGGGAGAAAAAAATGTATGATGTTACAGACAAGTGAGTTTTATGAGTTTAAGTTAAGTTGCCAATTTTTTTTTGTGATTTTCTTTATAAAATTTTATAAAAGTAACAATTTCAAAACCAAACAATATCATGGTTTTGAAATGTGGATTTTTTTTATTTTGTTTATTTTGGTTATGAATCAGTACATCGTGAGCCTTACTCACTGTACATTATGATTATTTTGAGCAAGATGTATAACACTAATTGTTTTGTGACCATTGAGTCTGATTCACAGGAAGTTGTTGAGGTGGTCAATCAAGTGCAGACATGGTTTCCTTGGATTTGTGTTCAGATGTAAGGTAGCATGTAGAGAGCAAGGTAGAGGTTTGATTTTCATCATGTTTATAGAGAAAAGAATTGTGTGGCTGACGGGTTATTAGCAAGCTTTGCCCATTGTGACAAAAGCCTTCAAACTTTCAAAGTTCGAATTGGTGAATTGAGGTAGAGTCAATCGGCTTCCGTGCTAGCAGCTTTGCAAAAGGCTGATGATTTCCATTTGGTGTGGAGGAAGCATGCCATGTTGAGAATGAAAGATCTAAGGTGTGGATATGTTTAGGTTTGCAAAAGAGTCAGCTACCGCATTTCCTTGACGCATGAGTGAGCCTATTAAAGGTATAAGAGGTCTACAAGAACGAAGGAAAGAAAGAAATTCCCAGGGAGCTGAGAAAGTGGAGAATGAGTTAACCATCGACGTTAATCCAATAGAGATCAATGTAAAATTCTTAAGCAAGCTGTAAACCAGTTAAGAGGGCCCTAACTTCATTTGATACCCAATATTTTTGGAACTTAAATTCTTCATCAAAACACCTTCTCTAGACTTCTATGCTCTTGCTAGATAGATTATAGTTTGTGAAATCTTGATTGCCCATTTGTTCTGTTCTATGTTTAGTTCATTTTATGAGTTAATTCTTATGGATTTAGGCTAAAATTTATTTCAATACTTGATATAATTTAGAATCGGGTAGTGTGATGTTTGAACAATTTTGATGCATAAGTTCAAATAAAAAATGCATTTTTTTTAGCATCTCCAACTCTTCTTATCTTACGGGTTTTCTCATATTTTTAGAATGATTTCATTATTTGTATCATTTAGTCTTACTTATTGGTTTTGTACTTTTTTCGTATGTAGTGTAAATTGGTTCACGCCCAACAAAATCTCAAGTATAGTTTGATTCAGTTTCATACTGTGATCAAGTCTCATACTGACACCGTGCCACAGGCACGGGCACAAAATCTAGTCTATATTATAAAAAAGCTCAGGGTCTAACCGGTGGTCCTGATCGAATTGTGTTAAATACAACTGACAGTTCAGATTGATTCGTAAGTACGTGAATTACAAATGAACCCTTTAGTTATAAGTTATGTTTGAATTACCCCATCATTTATGAGTTTTATTTCTCCCGACCAAATGGAAAGCCAATATAGAGATTTACGTTTGGTAGAAGTTGAATTGCATTATCAATTTGAACTTAAAAGTGACATTTCATGAAAACAAAATAGAGAGACAGAAAGTGACATTAACAGATTAGAGGTAGCACTAAATGTTAAAAAAAAATTTGCTCAAAAAAATATTTTTTTAAAAAAATAAAATAATATATATAAATATATATATATATATATATATATATATATATATATATATATATAAAGTAGGTGAGGAGCACTGTGGTTGTGCCACCTCATCCAACTTTTGATATAGTTGAATCATCAAGCCTTTAGCCATTAGCTAAGAAATGAAGCTTGGTGGTGTTCTTGATCAGTCTCTCTTGAGCTCCCTCACTGAATACGTGAATGTTTGGGGATGGAAATGGCTGAAATGGTTCAGCAATGAAGGTTGAAGTCACAAAATTGGCTAATCCATGTGAAGGGGTTTATGTGACTTCTCATTGGCTGATTGTTTTGTGCCTTTGATTAAAATTCATCAAAGGCTAGGAAAGGGTCTACCTTGGTCAACAAAAGTGTCTAGGACTAAATTGGGTTGAAAATGATTAAGGGTACATGAGTAAACAACCAAGACATTCACAAAATCCCGAAATCTGTTGTTCTGTTTTCAAATTTTGTTGTACTGCCCAGTCAACTTGTAAATTCCACCATTAAACGCTCACACCTCCAAATGAGGTGATTCTTTCTTATTATGAAACTAAACTCCTTAAACTATATTTTAGGCTTTTAAATTATTCCATTTGGTCTATTATTCATCAAAATACAGTCCCTCCAAGTTCATGATAACATTCTGATTTCTCAAAACAGAACACAGAGACGACCATAATACGTGGCATAATTGAGGTACTTAAACACCTTGGAAAATTACCAAATTTTACAGGAAGTATCCTAACATATGTAGGTTTTTTTTTAGAGAAACAGAGGCGGCACCCTGCTAGATTTTATTAAAATAAAGAGGAAAGTACAAACTTGAGGGGGACAACCAGCCTTGCCCTTATAAATGGGAGGACAAAGGAGCTTGACCTCGAAAATGAAATACAATACAAAAGAGGAAAGACTAAGACAAACGTCTAATATAAGGAGTGCCATTTTTGTCCGAATGGGAACCCCTGATCTTGAGGAAGATCGAGAAAGCAGAAGAAGGCTGGATAGACTCGATAGAGTCACAACCCAAGTTGGCTAGAAGATCAGCAACACTCACTACAAGAAATATGAGTATTTGAGACGACCAAAAACCATCCCAAATACTTCCAAAACCGTGCCAAAAAGTATTTGGGACGGCATTGGGACGGTTTTCGCTCCCTCTCAAATACAAGGGTGCCAAAAACATTTGTCACGGCCATAAACCGTCCCAAAAAGTATTTGTCACGGAAAAGGCGACGGTTTTTCATGGCTGTCCCGGATGATGAGTATTTGCGACGTTTTTCAAAATGTCGTCCCAAAAAGAGTATTTGGGACGGTTTTTCAGCCGTCACAATTACATTTAGGACGGTTTTTCCCTTGCGTCCCAATTACATTTGTGACGGTTTTTGGGACGGATTTTTTGCACTCCCAAATGTATTTGGGACGCTTTTTGGGGACGGTTTTTTGCCCTGCCAAATACATTTGGGACGGTTTTTGGGACGGATTTTTATCATCCCAAATACTTTTGGGATCGGTTTTGCCCTCCCAAATACATTTGGGACGGTTTTTCCTATTGTCTCAATTACATTTGGGACGGTTTTCTTGCCCTCCCAATTACATTTGGGACGGTTTTTCCTATCCTCCCAATTTACATTTGGCACTGTTTTCCGGCCCTCCCAATTACATTTGGCACGATTGTACTTTAAGAAAAATACTAAACTAACCCACCATTTGGTGTGTTGAAATAATCAATCCACCATACATTATTAAAATGGGAACAATTGCAATTCTTGAAAATACCTACACAAAGTTATACTAGTTAATTAAGAAACACAAACTCATAAACATATATCAACATATCCAAATCAAAAGCATTAGCACATATTCAAAAGAAAAACTGCGAATACCTACACAGTTATACTAGTTAATTAAGAAACACAAACCCATAAAGTACATATATCAACGTACATATATCAACATACATATCCAAATCAAAAGCATTAGCACATATTCAAACGAAAAACTGCGAATTTGTAGCATCATCTGTTCAAAAGCAAAAGAGTCGACGTCATCCCTAGAATTTGCTAGCTCACGTCATCCATCGAAGAATTGGGAAGGTTGATCTGAGCCTATAATAAAAATAATATAATAAGCAAGAATTCCACAAAAAATTAACGTACGACTCAATGAAAGGGTGAACATGATAAGGGTATACCTGACCTACACTAGATCCAGAGCCGCCGCCATTTGTGCCTGGACGTGGCGACAATGGCAGTAGCCCATGTACCTCCATTAAGCGTTGCATACGTTCAACCTTTTCAAGTGTCTCCATTTGTGTCTTTTCAAACTCCTGTTGTTTCTTCAAGTACTGAGATGCTATTTGCGCTACCTTAGCTTCCACTAGCTTATCTATTACCTCTGAAGAAGGTGTAGTTGTTGAAGATGACCGAGCCCCCAAAATATGACGAGAAGATGGTCCAGAACCAAAAGTTCTCACACGCCCATGTCCATCGGGCCCCATGAGTTCAACAAAAACTTGCTCTTTATAAGCTTCCGCTCGCCTCTTCGGTACCTCGCTTAGCTTTTCACCATCCGTTCTAAAAACAAAACAAAAACAAAAGTATTTTTTATACGTGAACATTAAATTAATGAAACCATATAATAATGAATTTTTTTAATTAAACTACTTACAACTAGGCTTCTAGTATCATCGTGAGGTATGCAACCATCCTTTTACTGTTTTGATGAACACGTTAGCACGAAGTATCTTCATTGTTCGCACTCATCTAATAAGTACACAAGGTGAACAGATTTCTTAGGCAAAAACAAGGACATCAAATTACCAATATGCAACGCAACCAAGTCCATGTATTGATCATAATATGATACTGATTTCTAAGCTTCTTTACCGACATTGGATCTCAACATGGAATGATTTAGAAGCTGCTATTGAAATTCTAAACATTAAGTAGAAATGAGATGCAGATCAACATTGGCTAAGAGTTTTGATTGTTCTTTAGGGAAGTATTAGTATAGGGTTGTTAAATCTGTAGGTTCTTAATTATTGTAATTTTAGGTTCTTTAGGGAAGTATTAGTATAGGGTTGTTAAATCTGTAGGTTCTTAATTATTGTAATTTTAGGTTCTTTAGGGAAGTATTAGTATAGGGTTGTTAAAACTGCTATAGGCTCGCTTATCAACAAAAAAAAACTCATACAGCTTAATATGAGCTTTATAAGACCCGCATAAGGATTACATGGCTTGACCATCAGCTTGATGGACCCAATACTACCATAATTATCCGCCATTTTGCTACAAGTGGACTTAATGTATGTAACTATCCAGAGAGATAAAGAACACCTCGGGGAGATAAAGAAATTTCTATGGCCTGGCCAGCCCACAACCTTTGTAAAGTAAATGCCATTATCTTAAAGAACTTTTACCACCACCTTTTAATGAGGGGACCAAACAGTACATTGCACCTGAATGCTTTTGCATTTTGATCTTTGTAAAGTAAACTTATCTAAAGCTTAAGCACTCTCCTTCACTTGCAACACATGCTTGCATGAGGGTAATAAACCCAGGTGCATCAAACCAAGCCGAGTCTATTTGTGTGCTACTGCGTTCAACAAATACAAGGGAAATGACTCAATCCAAAGATCAACAACTAAATAATTGCTTTAACAAGTCTGAAATGTTAGCCCCAATCTTTTGTGTTAGAAAGCGGAAGAAGGCATCATAGCTACCTCGTGGAGAGGTCACACGCAATGGTTGGAGGAGAAAAATCTAAAGGGCCATGCTATATCATGAATCATAAGTGATTTCTATGTGTTGTAATTGTATAGAATCACAAGTTCTTTCCCAAGCCATACACAAGAAAAGGGGGAGGAACTATCTAATCATGTTAAAGACCCTACATTCTCAAGAACTTGTACTTCTAAATATTTGTTCCATGTGTAACTTTGAAATTGAAGAGGGATCATTATTAGCCACATGGCACCACCGATTACATGCTTCGCCATACGTGATTTTTTTTATTTAAGAAAAGACCGTCATTAATAGAAAGAGATAATGTTCAATAAAAGGTGTACCGTAAAACTAAGACTAGAGATGGCGCCTCATGCAAAGAGTAAAGTTTAAAGAGCCGAGCGAAGATGATGGATTAAGTGGTATCCCCAACCCAAAGATCCTTGAAACAAACCTTTGCCCATTCCCCGACGAAACGACATGCAAGAGAAAAAACGATATAGCAGTGACTAAACTCAAAGAACTTGCATAATTTCGCAAGGTCCAAGTCCAAAGATCACAAACCCAAACATTTCCATGAATCCCTAATTTACTCAAGATGACACAATGCCAAAGGGAATGAGGCTATAGGAGAAATGTCGTAGCAATTTTCCAACAAGGGAGACATTCTTAAGATCAAATTACCAATCCCAAGCCCACTGTCCACCTTAGCCTACAAACAACTCATAAGCAACAAATGATCCTAGCTCTTTTTAATGGACTCGAACAACTCATAATCCTCTCAAGTTGTCCAGATCGGCACCGCACTCGTGAGCGAAAGGAGACACAAAGTCGATAAGATGCTAGAGTAAA
>JABEVN020003715.1:0-17139 GCA_013146195.2 Codonopsis lanceolata | reverse complement strand
ACAGGGGGATGACCAAGCAGAGCTCTCAATCTCTTTGCCTATCCCGTAAGGCGAGCATCAATACTCGTAGCAACATGGCGGCCAAACAAGTTTCTCAATCTCCAGAATCTCGCGAGAAGTTCCCTCGCAATCACCATTATCCATGCCAAATATTCAAGGGACAAAAAGATATGATCGAGGAGAACAAATAGGCCACGAAGCCTATCAAAGTCAAACGCCACATTCTGCGGAAGTTAAAATTGAGAATCTGTCATTTTCCATCTCCAAGAACCTTTGGTAGTCGTGTATGCGGAATGTCTGCTCCATGGCCCAAACCGGCGCAATATTCTATCGGCACTATAAAAAGGAGGTCCTCGACGATGCCCAACATAACAACTTGGGCATAGCCAGCAGAATGCAAAATGAAGCGCCTAATTTCCCAATGGTTAATCACCCAAGATATGTCCATGGAGCCTCTCCGAAAGAAATCCTCGATCCGGTCATAGTCGAATAATTAATTTGGGGAAGCGACCCACGAAAACCATAGAGCCGGATCATATATCCCCGAAGGTGCAGGAGCCATCACGCCTTGAAAATGCTCTTCCGACCACATGTGAATCAAAATGGGACTTAGGTAGGGAAAGTTCATCACCACCGGCAAAAGCATCCACCGGCCGAGTTTACGCCAAGATTACGGGACAATATTCGCCGGCGATCACGTGCACTGCAAAGCAAGATCCACAACTTCGCCGTCAATAAATCCTGTTGGCCCACGGCAAATATCTCCCCACAGACACAAGAAAAGAATCAGCGGCGCGGATAATCCACATCATCCTCACGAACTCGTGGCTTAGGAAGAACGATCAAGTCAAAATTTATCCCGTTAAAGAAACCCGGGGTGGCTTCTCGAGTGGTACAGAATAATTCCCTAATCGCCATGTAAGGACGCCTCCGAGGCGAAGGCACGACAATACGATGAGTGGCAGCTACTCCCAGCATTGCACAAAATTCCTCGAAAGCCGGGCACATCTCGTTCATCCCAAAATTGAAAAGATGATCCTGACGAGACCAGAACCTGGACGCCCCTCTTAACATGTCCCAGTTGATCACGACATTTATCCAGGATAGAAGGCACTAAAGCTAAAAATGTGATCAAACCAATCGCGTTAAATCGGCTCGAAGGGCGAGAATCCAGAGATCGAGGGCATTTTCATAGATTTCTAATTCCAGAGGTGTGTGGTAAGGTGCAGCCATTTTAGCAAAGATAAAATATTTTCTCTATCAAGAAAAAGAGCAACTGAGGAGAAGAAGCTCTGAAGGAATGAAGGCTGGCTGAAAAGAAATCAGACGTGAAAACTTCAGGATCGTCGGGCCTCCTTTTATAGGAGAAATAAAAAAAATCGACAAACAGGACAAACAGTGGTGAACAGTGGCAAGAAAAAATCTAACAGGGAGGCAAACTAGGCGCCACCCTCTTAAAATTTGGGCATGGCACCCAAATTTGCTATAAGCCTTACCCAGTTTGCTCAATAACTGCTTCATAATTCAGCTGATGTTCTGGTTTCTGTCCAAATCGCCAATTGATATCTCGTCTGATCACGGAAGTTTGGCAGTCTATCAAAAGCAAAGGCTACACATGAGAGTAGATGGCCACAATTATATTCTCCCGCACAGGAGGAGGCGACTGCCTCTTCCTCTTCCCCCAAATCACCAGAAAAGCCTCCTCGAAGCCAAAGGTGTATTCTTTTCAAATTCATTTCTAAAATGCGGCATGCCATTACCCTTAGAAGTCGGTATAGCTTTATTTTCTGCATGTATTTTGAATGTGCATTTCATTTTATCATGTCATTTAAAATTATATTGCATTTCATAACTCATATTTGTACAGATCTTAGCTAATAACAAAAAGAAAAAAAAAAGCTGACATGTGCAGGAAAAAGAAGCTAATAGCCAAAAGATGCTCTGCGTCTGCTAAAACCACCTCCCCTGACTCGGGGGCCCACCGTGCCATCAGCTCTACGTATTGTCCCCTGCTTTGGGCGTGACTCGATCCTATGTCTGCATCGTCATCATCATCATCACTGCGACGCCTAGTCTGCCGCATACCATCATTGCTCCGACAAGAAAAGTCATCCATCAGACGTTGGTAAAGTTTGTTGATGCTAACAAAGCCCCGCAACAGTCTCTTGTATGTGGACACTTTGACCTGAAAAGGCAAACATAAAAAAAAAAAAGAGAGCATCAGTCAAATAAAAAAAAGAGAGCATCAAAAAAAAAAAAAGGAGCATCAGTAAAAAAAAAAAAAGGCATCAGTCAAGAATAAAAAAAAAAGAAGAGTGATGAATATATCGTGCGGGCCTGATCAGGGACACGGTACTCCTCAGGGATCTCAACATCAGGAAGGACCTCCCTTATGAGTCTATCATCTCGCCGATACTGAAGAGTCGAAAAGGCATCATCGGGCATGGAAAACTCAAGCCGTGCATCCAGAATAGAATGAGAAGACCCATCCCAAGCATCATCGACAGATGCACGCCTCCCAATCACAGGAGGAGGAGGAGGAGGAGGATGGAGCATCGTCCTCAAAAAGTCTTCATATGCTATGACCGGAAAGTCACTGGTAGGCATCTCATATTTGGACAAGTAGCGTTGCCGGTTTGGTATAAAGTCTGGCTCGATCACATTCGGAGGAGGTGCAGGAGGTGCTACCGGAGATATCGAGAACGGAACATGTTGACGGTTGACCCGCTCACCCATGTACAAGGAATCATACATGATGGATACCATCAAAATCCGGCAACGACTCAATATCAGAGTAACCTCATACGGCCCTACCAGATTCCGCCAAGGGAACAAGTTCACCGAACCTGAGGTCGAGTTCGCCACTCTGTCCTGCAGCCCCAGTGACTCAATAAAATGGCCCCTGGTGTCCTTTTCCTTCCGATTTGCATTCACAAATTTGATCAAGTAAGGCGGTCCAAGAACATCGCTGCGCAGTGAGCCTGGTACAAAGTCAAAGACAGAATAAGCCCACACCTGAAAAAAAAAAAAAAAAAAAAAGGAAAGGAAAACAAAGGTCAGCAAAAAAAAAAGAGAGAGAGAAAAAAATATATATATATATATATATCTTGTGAGAAAAAAAGGGGGGGAAGGAAAATATACCTCCCAAGCAGGGGCAAAACCAGTCATAACCTTTGAGTCATTCCGACTCAACCTATCCATGTAGACATAAAGCTCAGCCAGACCTGCCTGCCCCCAGTCATAGTCAATCACATGATCCAGGTCTCGAAGGCAGCCCAGCAGAGAAACTCTCAAGGAGGTGGATGCATTAGCAAAAAGGGATGTCCCCAGGAAGAAAATAAAAATGTCCGGGCAATACGGGTCACGGCGACGCTATCCTCGGCATCAACCTGTCCGGCATTCTCTAGGAGCCACCCCTTTACACTGGGAATGGTCACCTCATCCGCTGTTTTGTACTCGGGCACAAACCCCAAGAGGTCTTCCACCTCGTCATGACGCTCCCGAAGGGTGTAATCAGGCGCCAAATTCTGCCCAATGCTGGTAGATATGCCAGTAATGGCAGCGAAATCACAGGGAGTCATAGTGATCTCTCCCCAACTGAGATGAAAGGTATGGGTGGTATCCCACCAGAAATTCCGCAGCACATCAAAGATGGTTCTATAACTGCGGAAGGGAGTAAAGGCCTGCATGAAATCTCCCAAGCCCGTCTCCTCCACTAAAACCTGGGCTGGTAGAGGCATTGAATGGTATATATCGAACACTT
Organism: Codonopsis lanceolata; assembly: GCA_013146195.2. NCBI lineage: Eukaryota > Viridiplantae > Streptophyta > Magnoliopsida > Asterales > Campanulaceae > Codonopsis > Codonopsis lanceolata. The sequence continues at coordinate 13,376 of JABEVN020003715.1, read as the reverse complement.
TGGCACAAGAAGCTCTGACCTTGTCCAAAGATTTGCGCCTCTGAAAAAAAAAAAAAAAAAGGAAAATAAAGGTAAGATTCTCACAAACTCCTTTCTTCTTGCATAATCAATCTATTAGTTTTTTTTTTTTTAAAAGAGAACATTTGTGCATTAAAAATTGTTTTTTGCACATAAATATATCTGTCAGCATTTTATGTGTTACAAAAAAAACACATTTGTTCATTAAAATTGTTTTCTGCACATAATATATATATATATATATATATATATATATATATATATATATATATATATATATATATATATATATATATATATATATATATATACATGTCACATTTTTATTTTCACATTCATGTTAAAATAAATTAACCATGCATTCACATAAAAAAAGGCATCTCATTCATATTCAGCACCACATTTGCATCAAATAAAGTAGTACATGCATTCACTATTAGTCAATAAGCTGTATTAGGAGTGTGCTAGAAAGAAATTAAAAATGCCACCCGTCACAGAAAAAGAATATCTCATTGGCATTTCTTATATCCCTACAGCATCAGCATGCATAAAAAATTAGTTCTAGTACATAAAATATATCTGTTTTGTCATGCATATATCCGAAAATGTATCCGAAAAATGTGTCCGGAAAAATTTGCATTTCATTCCGAAAATTCCGTATTGTGAATATATGCCATGTAAAAATATTTTTAGATCTAAAACATGCATCATATAGCCTTATTTGCATTAACATTGTAAATCATGCATAGTAGAGTCAAATAGTGACTTCTAGTTCAATTTGTGCATCGCAAAAATAAATTATCCAAATTTCATGCATTATTACTAAAATTGCATCATTTTAGCCCATAAATCACATGCATAAACATCACAAGCAGCATATATATACTCCAAAGGTCCAAAACAACACAGAAATTGAGCATATCTGAAAAATCATTCAAATGGGTGGAAGAAAGTTCTACTCACATCGGGATCAGTAAGGTTTGAGATATGCTTATACCAGTCTCGTACCAGATTGCCCCAATCGTGCTTTGAATAATAGTAGTTGACATGGTTCCGAACCAAGGGAGGAAGTTCTTTCTTTTCTTCGCCAGATTCTAGGTTCATTGGTGCCTTTCCTTTTCGGGATCTAGAGGAAGAAGCCATCTGCACAGAAAAACAAAATTTTTGGCGGAAGAAAATTGAGAAAAGGAGGGAAAATGAAAAAAAATGAAAGAAGCTTACTCTGTCGGCAATGGAGGCTGAAGCAGGAGCAGAGAAACAAGGAAATGAAATTTCCTTCATCCCGTAAGTGAAGAAAGGAGGAAAAGTGAAATTTTCACTTTTCCCCCTCCAAGCAATTCAGGATCAACACTTAAGTCCTCAAAATTTCAGAATTGCAAAGTGGCCCCTAAGACTTAACAGAAAGTTAACAAAAGCAATTTTGTTAACCACATTCGATGGCCTTTCATCCAAAACGCAAGAAAAGCTCATATCCCCAGCAAGTCAGCTGCCAGACAAGCAGAAAAGTCAGAAAATTCAACGGCAAAATGTAAGCCCCTTTCCCTTAAAAAAATAATAATAAAAGAAAAATGCAAAAATAAAAGAAAAGAAAAACCAATCAAAGAAAAGAAAAAAAAGAGAGTCAGAGAAAAATAAAGTCATGAAAAAAAACAAAACAAAAGAAAAAAAAGAGTGAAATCCCCAGCATGAAAAGTCAGAACGGCGGAAATAGCCAAATCAGCTGAGCCAACAGCAGCAGTCAAAAGCATGAGAAGGTAAGAAAGCTAAGAAAGGTAAGATTTATTATTCTGCTTTCAGAAATAAAAGAAAAATATTTTTCAAAAGGTTTCGTTTAAAAAAAAAGAGGAATATTCAAAAAAAAAAAAAAAGAAGATAGGAAGAAGAAAAGAAAAATCTCTTTGTCGTATCCAACGACGGATTTTGATCGGTTGGATACAATTTTCGAAATTTTGAAGAAAATTCCCTTTTGTCGTATTCAACGACAGTTTATCGGTCGAATACAGTTTTCGAAAATTTAAAGTTTTCTTATTATGTTTGGAAATCGGAGATATGGCCAGCCAGACATGATTTTGAAAATGCCTCTTAACGTATTTCATCGACAGATATTTATCGGTTGAAATATGGTTTTCGAAATACACAAAAATCTTCATACCATATTTGACAACGGTTTCGGACCGGAAGAATACGACTTTTCGAAAAACATGAAAATCTTTTCTTCGTTTGTTTTCTCGGACGGGTTTGACCCAAAAAAGAGCACAACATCCTCGTTGGTTCAGAAGCTTCTCAAGCGCACGTTACGGCTGAGAAATAGAGAGCGGTGTGAGATAGTGAGTGATCACCTCAAAAAGCCTCGAAACTCTGCCAAACCTCCTCCAAACACAAAACCAACTGGTAGAAGTGAACCTTAGCCCCCCAGCTAGGTATCCACCCTTTTTCCCCGGTCCAAAAATCGTGGAAAGAGCAGTTGCTCTGCCCAATTTAAAAGGCCAAATCGCCAGAAATAAGTCGTTATTCTGCTCGATTTCAGCATACCTCAAGCCAACAAACAACCAAACACAAACAGTTGTATTGATTCCTAATTTTAGATTTGGTTGAGTCATTCCCGGATTCTATTGCACAGTGGCTAAAAGGTCTGCGTACCGATTAGTGTGGCAATTGTCTTATAATCAATGTTTTGTTTAGAACTGTTTAAGTGTTAGTATTAGGCGCGGTTTTGATAGCCTCGAAGGACCAGCAGACTTTGAAGTCTGCTCAAAGCCGGAAAATCAAAATTGCCAATCACGAAATGTTCGACACGTGTACACTCAACAAAATATTTTCGAAAATATCTAGTCATTATGTCCTCATCAGATTTCACTTTCAAGAAGTCAACTCTGCATGCTGACAACCGTCTGCATCTTCTCGAGATCGAAGACATTACCTGTCTTGGCTAAGAAGACTTTCTAAGCTGCAGAGCTTGCAATCTGAAACCTTACTCAAATTGGGAATGTCCTCTCTGCACACTGCATCTCTGATGACTGTGGCTGCTACATCTTCCAAAAAAATGAACGTTGGACACAGCTCACCCTGTCTCAGTCCAACGGTCCAAAGATCTCTTCCTGGTATTTATTCAAGTCTTGAAGACCTGAAGAAATAACTCTTGCGCATTAAAAACTCTCAAGCTTCATCTTCAACACTCAAGCATTCAAGAGATCAAAGGACAAAGACTAACACTTCACCAAACTTTCTGAAGCTGCAGATCTACCATCTCACATTTGTTTCAGCTTCATTTAGTTTGTCTGTAAAACTGTTCTTTAATTCTGCACGTGAAGAGAACAATTAATCATTGATTGTCTTTCTCACCTTTATACACTTGGTTAAAAACTCATTTTGTACACGATCCATTAGAGATCTAAATCATAAACCTAGTGGATAAACAAGTGCACTTTTAAAATCCAAAGCTAACCACTTTGGTAGTGGATGTAGTACTATTCATAGTACGAACCACTTCAAATTCCTGTGTGCTGTTCGAACTGTTCTTATTACTCTTATTAACTGTTGATGCTTAATTGCTTCAGAATCTGTACAACTTTATCAGCACTCTTTTTAGTTCAGATTCTATCTTGTTTCCGCTGCCTTAACACTTCTATTCAAACCTTTCAAAAATCTTTAAGAAGTGTTTAAGAAAAGTTTTGCTAAAAACACATCTAGGCTATTCAACCCCCCCCCCTTCTAGCCTAGATTGAGCCTACTTTGGGACCAACAATTGGTATCAGAGCTTAATTCTTTGAAAAAATCACTTTTCCAAGCTTAACCTCTTGAGAATAGATCCTATGGCTCACTATATGCTGCCTACTTCAAATACCAGCCACGTCCCAATATTGGACGAAGGCCATTTCGAAGTATGGAAAGATAAGGTTATGAGATATATGAACTCTATTGACAATCGGTTGTGGCAATGTGTTCTAACAGTCCTTATATTCCAATGAAACCCAACCTACTTGAAGTAGCCTGGTCCTCCCGAGATACCTAAATCCATGAATGAGTGGACGACGAAGAAAGGAGGCTCGTTGAACTCGACAAAGAAGGCTATTCATATTATATCCACCTGCCGACACAAGCACATATCAACGATCATCGATGCAAACCGCCAAGGAAATGTGGGAAGCCTTGGTGGAATATCTTGAAGGAGATCTACCCACCGAGACAACAGAAGTACAACTATATTCAACAATTCGATTCATTCGTAAAAGATCCTAAGGAGACTCTACGGCAAGCCTACGACGATTTTGTGAGGTAGTAAATAGTTGTTACTCTTTAGAAAGGAATATAGTGTTAAAGAAGTAAATATGAGATTTTTAGCTTCTTTAGGAAGTTTGTGGCATGTAAAAACCATCGCAATAAAAGAGTCCAAAGACTTGAACTCCATGCACCTCGTAAGTTTGTATGCGAAGTTTAATGCCTATGAGCAAGAATTACTTCAAGCTCAAGAACAGACAAACATTTTAAACTTCCTTCTTTTTCTCTCGCTTATCTCTCAGAAATTCCTCGCCAAGAAAGTAAACCATCTACTTCTTCTTCAAATGAGAATGAAATTTTCTCCGACGAGCAATTTGCTATGTTCGTTAAGAAGTTTCAAAAGTTCTCAAAATTTAACAAAAGAAAGAAGCAAACCAACAGACTTTCGTAAAGACCGCGAAAACTCACACAACAATGAGTTAGTTTGCTACAATTGGAGGAAACCCGTCACTTTGCTTCTAAATGTCCTAAGCCTAAATATGAAGCCTATAAAAGGAGACCTTCTAAATCATTTTCTAAACATAGAGGTCTTCTGGCTGAGGACTTAGAAGAAAACCATGTATCCACTTGGTTTGAAACTGATTCTGACGAGGATGATAGTGATGACTCACCTGAGCAGCACACATTTGCCTGGTTGCTCTAGAAGTCACCTCCCACCTATGACTCGATAGTGAAGTTAAATACTCTCCTTTTCAAGCTAACATAGAACAATCTCCTGAAGAGCCTTCAAAAGAAGAAATTCTCAAGGATGCACAAGACATGCTAGAGGAATTCAATGAATTTAGGAAGGCCTATGTTAAGTTAGCTAAAAGTCATGAGAAGCTGGGAACTGAGAAATCCATGCTGGAAACCGAGTTAAAAACTCTCCATGGAGTCCAAAGCAGAAAATATCAAGTTAAAAGAAGAGAACAAGTTTCTCAATGAAAAGGTTGTCCGCTCATTGATCATGCCAAAGAGATATCTGCCGAGAAAGATGAGTTGCAAAGACCATCAACTCATGGAATAATTCAACGGCAGCTTTGATCAAATTCTGAGATCGAAGCCCTCAACGTATAAATGGCTAGGATTCTCTGAAAATACTCTTTGGTGCAACCTCTGAACAGGAAAATGAACATCTTACAGCGAATAGTAATATTCATGTACAATATCATAAACCTAACAAGGGTAAAGAAGGAATTGGATATTCTGCTACTCCTTATAAATACCCTAAGGTTCAAATTATCAAAAACAATGAAGCTTTGAAAGCAAAACAATCATCTACTGGAGATAAATCTGCTAAAGGTGGAGCAGACTTACAACGGCCCTCCACCAGCACTTCTGTGAAAGCAAAGGTTGTTGTTTCAGGGCCTACGAAAAGTCTGCTCAAACCTATCGATTCATCAACAAAGACTACGATGGTGCCGCTACGTAATGTTGATACCAAGCTTAAAGGCAAAATGCATGAGGTATCAAAGTCTACTACCAAAGAACATTCTTCTCGCTAAAGCAAAGACTGCAGATCTGCACTCAAGAAGCCTCATACAGATGCTCCTAAGCTTGTTGTCAACAAGTCTGCTAGTTCAAAAGCTGCTGTTATGAAAAATGTTCAAAAGACATACAACACCCAGCATGATCATGTAGACTTCTGTAATTTTCATCACTGTACATTTTGTAAGTGTTTTGGCCACTTGGTCCATGAATGTCTGTGAATCCATCATGAAGCCTCGCCGATCCCCTACTCCAAAAATCAGCAAGTATGGGTTCCAAAAATACGCTAACCATTTGGACCCATAAGAAAAATAAAAGGGGACCATGATTTTCTTACCTTCACATCTCAGGTGTGCTTCATGGCTAACTCAAATTCAGAGAAGAAAGATGTATGGTATCTAGACAGCGGCTGCTCAAGACACATGACCGGAGAATCCTGCCTTCTCTCTAACATTTCTGAAGCGGAAGGCCCTCCAGTCATCTTCGGAGACAATGCTAAAGGAAGAACAATTGGCTATGGATCCATCATTCGAGGAAATCTCTCCATTGAAAAGTCTCTAGTAGAAGGCTTGAAACATAATCTCTCGAGTATTTCTCCGTGACAAAGGGCTTATCTGTCAATTCTCTTCAAACAGATGTGATATCAAGGATCCAGTCACCTGCTCAACCTTGGTTACTGGACATAGACAAGGGAATGTCTATGTGATAGATTTGAATGCCTACGGTAAGGCTGCTAATCTATGTCTTGTGGCAAACTCGCTCAAGACAAAAGTCGGGTGGCATAAAAGACTCGCCATTTGAACTTCAAGTATCCGGCTAAGCTATCCAAAGAAGGTCGTTAAAGGATTGCCAAAGGTCTCGCCGATCATGATCGTGCGTGCAAAGCGTGTCAACTGGAAAGCTCTCTCAAAACATCCTTTAAAAGCAAACCAGACTCTCAACGACAAGACCTCTTCAACTGCTACACATGGATCTCTTCGGACCAGTCACTACTATTAGCTACGGTGGCTACAGATACACGCTTGTAGTAGTTGACGATTATACCAGATACACTTGGACAGAAATGATGTCTTCTAAAGATCACACATACGAGCTTCTTACAGCCTTATTCAGAAGATTGCAAACGCAAAAACTCGATGAGATCGCTGACGCTCGATCGTATAACAATGGTATCGAAGTTCACCAACAATGGAATAGCAAAGTATCGTGATGATCACGCATAGGTCACAACTTCTCTCTGTAAGGACTCCTCAAAGTAATGGTGTTGCGTAAAGGAAAAACGTAACACTTATCGAAGCCGCTAAAACTATGCTTGCCAAGCAAAGTTGCCCAAACACTTCGCGGCCAACACACCGCTTCACTGTAACGATCGTTGATCAACAAATTTCACTGTAAAACACCCTATGAACTTTGGAGAGGTAAAACCCCAAACATTGATTTTTAAAATCTTCGCCGCAAATGTTTTGTAGTCTACAATGGTAATGACTACAGAGGCAAATTTGATCATAAAGCCGATGAAGGTGTATTTTTGGGTTATGCTTTACACTCCAAAGCTTACAGGGTTTTCAACAAACGATCATTAAAAATAGTTGAATCTGTTCATGTCTCATTTGATGAATTTGATTTATTAGAGCCACACGTGGCTCCAAATGTTGCTGATGACTTTGTTAATGTTGAGACAGGTACCTCCCAACCATCAACCTCTCATATACCTAATCCATCACCAGCAACTCAATCAAATATTCCTGATCATCATTTATTATCAAACGGGTCATCAGAAGACTTCAACCCTGCTCAAGAAGACTCAATTTCAGAACCCTCTGTTTCTGAACCTGAAAATCCTATTCCTCAACTCACCTATGAACCAGCTTTTGAACACAACACTCATCAAGACACAGCTGATCTTCCTTCTAGCCCTCCTTCTTCGAACCTTGTCATGAAGAAACAAAGAAGAACTCATCACATTCCTCTCGCCACAAGAACCTCAGTAAAGACCATCCAATTTCTCAAATCATTGGTGACATTCATGTTGGAGTACGAACTTAAGATCCTCCAAGAATGAATGTATGTTCTCAGGCCGCATTCGCTTCGTAAGAAGAGCCAAAGAAGATCGAAGAAGCTCTTCAAGATCCAAGTTGGCCGGAAGCCATGCAAGAAGAACTTCATCAATTTGAACGATGCCAAGTATGGAAGCTAGTCCCAAAGCCCGCCGATCATACCGCTATTGGCACAAAATGGGTGTTCGTAAATAAGAAGGATGAGGATGGGAACATAGTTAGAAACAAAGCAAGACTTGTTGCTCAAGGATATCGCCAAGAAGAAGGTATTGACTATGATGAAACGTTTGCTCCAGTAGCAAGATTGGAAGCTATCGTAATCTTCTTAGCCTATGCTACATACAAGGACTTTGTCAGTATCAAATGGATGTCAAGAGCGCATTTCTAAATGGTGATCTTCAAGAAACGGCCTATGTTGCTCAACCTCCGTGCTTTGTAGAGAAAGGGAAAGAAACTCATGTTTACAAGCTTAAGAAGGCTCTCTATGGCCTTAAACAAGCTCCTCGGGCCTGGTATGAAACTCTATCCAAATTCTTGGTAGAACAAGGATTTGTGCGAGGCAAGATCGACACCACTCTCTTCATTCTCAAGCACAAAGGACACTCTCTGCTGGTACAAATTTACGTTGATGATATTATATTTGGATCCACCAATGAGAAGCTGTGTAAGCGATTTGAAACGCTTATGACTGGCAAGTTTCAAATGAGTATGATGGGAGAACTCACATTCTTCCTGGGTCTTCAAATTCAACAATCCAACAAAGGAATATTCATCAGCCAATCCAAGTATGCTAAAGATCTTGTCAAAAAGTTTGGATTGGAAACAGCAAACACCTTTGATACACCAATGGCTGCTAAATGCAAACTTACAAAAGACTTACAAGGAAAGAAAGTTGATATCACCCACTATAGGGGGATAATCGGATCTCTGCTCTACCTCACCGCCAGCAGACCTGACATAGTGTATGCTGTTGGGGTATGTGCTAGATTTCAAGCAGATCCTCGTGAGTCACATCTTCTTGCAGCAAAAAGAATCATTAAATACGTATCAGATACCACCAACTTAGGTATCTGGTATCCAAGGGAATCTTCTTTCAACTTGGTCGGTTACTCAGATGCAGACTATGCTGGTTGCCAAATTGACAGAAAAAGCACGAGTGGAACTTGTCAATTTCTAGGAGACAGACTTGTTTCTTGGGCTAGCAAGAAACAAGCATCCGCTTCAAATTCCACCACCGAAGCAGTAGTACATAGCCGCTGTAGCCGCCATTGCCAACCGCTATGGATCAAACAAATAGCTTGGTAGACTACGACATCAAAGTAGCATCGCCTAATCATGTGTGATAACACCTCAAAGAATCTCTATCACCTACAATCCCGTAATGCACTCCAAGACAAAGCATATCGATGTTCGATATCACTTTCTAAGGGATAATGTAGAAAAGAGAAACATCAAGATGAAGTATATTTCAACCGACCATCAATCGCGTACATCTTCACCAAAGCTCTAGAAGCGCATGTGTTTGCTTATCTTAGGGAGAGCTTGGTATGCTTGACCCAACGCTTAATTTTTTAAATTAAAATTAATTTTTCATTATAATATTTTGAAATTTCAAAATTATTTTTAAATTTTAAGGCTTGAAAATCTCTTTTAAGCACTAGAAAATTTTTAAGCCGATCGAAAAATTTCTCTAAAGCGTACTTATTACATTTATAAAGTAAAATCAAGAATTTTTAAAGTCACCGGAGAAAATGTAAGCTTTCTAAACTTTAAGTTTTAGAGGGTCGTTTATGAAAATATTGAGGGACTGATTTCAAATTTGGTTGAGTAAATTTATGAAAAGGCATCTTTCTCTTTCCTAAAAGCCGTCATTCATTAAGTCTTGTCATCAAAAGGCGTCGACTTAATGACTTTTCACAAGTCTCTATGACCGACAAGACGCCCTTTCTTTTATAAACCCTCAACCGCCAAAAACTCATTTTACCAAAACCTGTCTCTTGCTATTCTCTCTCTAAAGCTTTTTCTCTCTACGATTTTCTCGCTTCCTCCTTCTGCTCGTTAGTCGATTCTGCAGATTCACCTTATTTTCGTCTTCTTCTTCTCGCAAATCTTCGAAATGGTAAGAAATTTCTAACCCTAACTCAAGAATCTCGTAAGCTAAGTTATGCTCTCTCATCTCAGAATTACGCCATTATTAACCTGCTCATGTTACTCCTTGCTTCATATCTCTTAGAACTCCAAATTATACTGTTCATTACTGGTAATATCTACTTATAATTGTTCTCGAACCTGTCGATTTTAGTATTCTGGGTTATATTTGGCCTGTATGTGGTACTTCATGTATTGTCCAGAAATTTCTAGGGCTTAATGCTTCGCTTTGCTTATATTTTGAGTTCTTGAGTTTTTGCCCTAATTTTCTCGAAATGCTTTTAGGTCGAACTTCCTCCGCATCCGCTCCCGAACAGCTCAAAATCCATCGGCTGAGATTCCACCGCCTCAACCATGTATCACCCGTGGATGTGCATCGACGAACCATCCTGCTCGTGCTTATGCCTCCGAGTTAAGGTAGTGGACGACTGAACTGGCCCGCATTCGCCACTGCTCATGCCGGAGGATGAGGATTTCACTATCCGCTAGTCAAGAATTCTACCGTAGGCTATTATAAATGACTCACGGCCTTCCATCACTGGCTGTCGCCGTCAACCGCCAACGCCACTATCATCGCTTCACGAATCGCCAAGATTATCGGCGAGAGTTCGATGGTCCTACCTCTCTCACAGACGCCGAAAAGGCTACCGCTCGGTCATATATGCGTGGGAGAATACTCCAAAGGAAGCCGCCGCCAAGATGAAGAGAACCTTGTTTGAAGATGACGCCTACTTCATCACCATCCTGCTTGACAAAAATTTGATCTTCAAGAATGGCACCCACGACATCATGACTTCGCACCACCGAGTACACTGCCATCCTCGAACCTTCGACTCAACTGGGCTCAGATTTTATTTGAGCTGCTATGCGATGCTGTGGAAGCAGCCAAGGGTTCCCTGCAAGCTGCCTTTTGTCCGGTTTATCAACCGACTTCTTCTGCCAACACTCGCCACACTCGCCTTTATGGCCTTCGAGAAGAAGAAAGTTCAGAAGTCCATCCAATTCACCAACACCTTCATCATCAACTATCAGAAACTGAAGAACGAGAAGAGAAGTTCAGCAGGGCCTTCACCCACTCGTCATCATCCATGCCCTGAACCCCCCTCCACTTAAAGTTATCAGAATCAATCCTGAGACTACCGTGGATGCTCTCATGGCCAAGCAGCTGAGCAAGAAGCTATCCAAGGAGGCCGTGGCCAAGGATGCTCCAACAAGTCCGCTGATCCTCGCCCCCTCCACTCTCAAAAAAGAAGAAGAAGATCTCTTCGCCGAGGAGAGTGGCCCCTAAAAAGAGGAAAGTTGCTTCCTCTTCAAGCACCGGCTGCTTAACCCCGCTGCCCCTGTTAAAAGGAGAAAGAAGACCGCTGCCTCCATCTCGCTCCCACTCCCATGCTCAAGAGTCTCTGAACCTCGATGTCGCCCTCCGTCTCGCAAGCGTAAAACCAAACGCTGAACCCTCCGAACCTTTCATCCCCTTCTGCTCCACCTTCCTCTCCACTACTTCTTCCTCCCCTTCCCTTTCATCTTCAACAGCCCCGGCTGCTGTTGGGGAGGAGCCCACTGTTGAGCCGTCTTCTGCCCCTTCCTCTCCTACTTCCTCTTCAACCCCTGCTGTTGCTGAGGAGGAGCCTTCGTCACCTGCTCCTAAGAAGAAGAAACGCAGACTTCGCAAGAAGTCTGTGGCTCCAACACCCCCTTCTCCACCTTCTCCACCTAGAGACACTATCCCTTCTCCGCCATCTTCTCCAGAACCCATCTCCATCGTTAATCCAGAATCCTCACTAGCCATCGCACTCGCTCACAAACTCTTTCTCCCTCTACCTCCTCTCCTTCCTTCTCTATGCCCGACCACTTCTCACCTCTTGCCCCTAACATCTCTACTCTGCTCTACCAAACCTCCTTTCTACCCGAAATCTTCCCTCCTATCTCTCAATACATCACCCCTATCTCTATCTCTTCTGACCTTTACCAGATTCTCTTTCCTTCCATCTCTTCTGCCACCCATTCCTTTCTGTTTGACTTCTCTTCTATTTCTCGACCTCTCTACCCTTCTACTTCCCTCCTAACTTCATTCTTCTACCCGACTATCCCTTTCCTTCCTACCTCTTAGAAGCATCCTCTTCTCTTCGCTCACTTCTCCGCTGCCACTCTAGCCACCCATTGAAGTTGATTCCAAACCCTCTTCTCCTCCACCTACAACCTCTCGCTAACAACCCCGCTTCATCCGCTTCTCCTCTCCAAACCTCGCTCATCATCCTTCAACAAGCCATATTTCCATCAACCTCAACCCTTCTACCTCCCAACGCCGCCGATCCCGCTCTTCGATCTTCTTCGAGCAAACCACTACTCACTCGCTTCAAATTTCAACAAGACGGTCTCAACTATGGCCCAACAAATCGAGGTGCTCAGCTATGGCCTCAACGCTACTCATGCCACGATCTTTGACATCGGCAAGATTGTCGATCAACTGGTGAACGACACTGCTCAAGCTTTCACTACTCACCGGTTCCTGGTTCAAGATCAACAAGTCGCTTCCGATAGGATGCTACACTCTCAGATCAAGACTGCGGGCCTCTTCAATGAGCTCAAAACCGGATAGCTCGAGCAATTCTTAGTCGAAGGGAGGTTGCTGATTTCACCAATCTTCGCCTGGTCGAACAAGCTGATGCAAGAGCTGCTGCTGCTAAACAGCGTAGGGTTGGTGCCATCAGGGAGGAGAGAGCTACTCACTTTTTGAATCAAGCCCTGATTGAAGAACAGAACCGACTCCGAGAACGCCTGAATGACAGAATAAGAGTCTGGGTTGGAGACTACTTAGAACGTCGACGCACTCAACCTCATCTATTCTGAATTTGTTGGTACTTGGTTCTGTATCTTTATTTTTAAAACTATGCTGTTTTGCCAAAACTTCTGCTTAAACAATTTTGTTTAATCACGATGACTTAAGTTTCTTTCAAAGTTTAAATTGTTTTTATATCGTTATTATCTCGCTTCTATTTAAACTTCTGTTTAAATCTTTACATAATTGCATGCATACTTATCTCATAGATTTAAACTCTGCTTTACTTAGTACTTGATCTTAATGCTTTTCTTGTAAGTACTTAGTCTAGCAGCTATCTCTCTACTAAGACTTCTGTTCTGAGAGGCATGTCTGCTCTTAATAAATTTTTTTTAAGACATGTTATTTTCTCAGTGCATGATTCAAAGTCTGCTAGTAGCTGAGATGATGACATCAACCAAATAGAGGAGATTGTTGATTCCTAATTTTAGATTTGGTTGAGTCATTCCCGGATTCTATTGCACGCTGGCTAAAAGGTCTCTGCATCGATTAGTGTGGCAACCTGCCTTAGAATCAATGTTTTGTTTAGAACCTGCTTAGTGTTAGTATTAGGCGCTGATTTTGATAGC
>JABEVN020003714.1:0-17148 GCA_013146195.2 Codonopsis lanceolata | reverse complement strand
ATGGATCCGCCAGTTGTCCTTAGATCGAATATAAATTGTGATCACGCCTATCGAGAGCAGTGTCCTAACGATATTGTGTCGCCGCCTTTATATGGCGGGATTTACCATTATACATGTTATTTGTGCCCTTCCAACTGCGGCTTGACTGTCGCAATGGATGCATATGGTCGGTAATCGGCCGCGCCATGCCGAATATTTTCAAGGAAGTTACGAACCATTCAGCTTCCTCACCGCTTTATCTAAGGCGATAAATTTCGATTCCATAGTAGACCTTGCAATGCAAGTCTGCTTGGAAGATTTTATGCAATGGCACCGCCACCAAGAGTGAATACAAATCCACTTGTTGACTTGGAGTCGTTAGTATCGTAAATCCAGCTAGCATCACCGTATCCTTCAATAACCGCCGATACTTGGAGTAATGCAACCCGTAGTCCTTAGTGTATCGAAGATATCTAAGAGTCCTTACAATGGCTTTCCATTGATCGGGCGGATTACTTGTAAACCGACTCAATCGGTTAACTGCTTGCGCGAGGTCGTATGCGTGCGCCTGTAAGAAGATACATAAGACTTCCAATGATTCGAGAGTATTCAATTTGAGATACGCCTCGTAGGTTCTTTTTGAGATGAAAGTTAGGTCGATTGGAGTCTTAGCAATGTTTGTATCACCGTTGCAATTTCTAGCAAGCTCAATATAATGAGATTGTGATAAACGATCTCCTGATGTTCTAGATATTTTAATACCTAGGATGACATCGCCTAACCCTAAATCTTTCATGTCAATCTGCCGCCAACATCTTTTTTGTCTTTGATCATGTTATTATTGCTACCAATAATTAACATGTCATCAACGTAGAGACAGATAATGACGAACCTTGTTGTGTATTCTTAGCGTATACACACTTGTCACATTCATTAGTCTTGAAGCCATTAGCAAGTATAACGTCATCAAAGCGTTTATGCCATTGTTTCGGTGCTTGCTTTAGACCGTATAAAGATTTGACCGGTCGATGCATCTTAGTTTCATTGCACGGAGCAATAAAGCCTTACAGGTCGTTTCATATAAATTTCTTCTTCAAGTTCACCGTTGAGGAAGCGGTCTTGACATCCATTTGATGTATCTCGAGACCGTAGTGCCAAGGCGATGAGTGGCGAATTGAAGTAATTCGAGTAATGGAGCATAGGTGTCAAAATAATCAACACCCTCCTTTTGATTAAAACCCTTGGCGACTAGCCAGGGCCTTATTTATCAATGGACCCATCGGGTTTCAATTTTCGTTTGAAGACCCATTTACACCCTAGGGGTTTGCAACCTTTGGGAAGGTCGACGAGCTCCCGTGTGTGGTTTTGCATAATGGAAGATATTTCGCCGTTGGACGGCTTCCTTCCATTGTGGAGCCTCTCGGGAGTAGACATTGCTTCCTTGAGCGTGCGTGGTTCATTATCCACGAGAAACGTGGTCACAAAGTCCGGTCCAAAGGTCTTACTCGTGCGAGCTCGCTTGCTTCGACGAGGTTCATCAATGTCTTCATCTTGATGAATACCTTGATCAATAGCCATAGGGACTATTGCTTGTGAGGTGTTATCTTGTTAGTCAATTGACCAAGGAAATGGCGTTTTCGAAGTATCATCTTTTAGAGGAAAGATAGCTTCAAAAAACGTGGCATTTCTTGATTCCATAACGGTATTCACCTCGATTTCCGGATTATCAGATTTATGGACTAAGAACCGATAGGCGCTGCTATGGGTTGCATAACCAATAAAAGTACAATCCACGGTTTTGGAACCGATTTTAACCTTTTAGGTGGTGGGACAGCAACTACTTTAGCTAGGCACCCCCACACTTTGAGGTATTTATAGGATGGTTTTCGACCATGCCATAATTCATAGGGCGTTTTGTCCAATTTCTTTGGGGAAGCTTGTTTAACAAGTAATTGGCAAGTGAGCACCGCCTCCCCCACATTTCGGTAGACCGGATTGAAGCAATAATCGTGCTCATCATTTCCTTTAAGGTTCGATTTTTTCTTTCGGCAATCCCATTGATTGTGGGCTATATGGGGTGTAACTTTGTGAATAATCCCGTGGTCGCCAAGAAGTCTTTGAAGGGAAAAACATATTCACCTCCTCGATCGACTTAAGAATTTTATCTTCTTTGAAAGTTGATTCTCGACTTCGTTTTTGTAAAGTTTAAAAGCTTCGAAGGCTTCAACTTTACTTTTTAAGAGATAGAGATGACAAAACCGGGTACAATCATCAATAAAGGTGATGAAGTATTTGTTTCCGCCATAAGATTCTATGGATTTTAAGTCACATAGATCACTATGAACCATATCTAATGGTGTTGTGTCACGCTCGATTGTCTTAAATGACGTTCTTGTTTGCTTAGCTTCAACACAAGTATGGCATTTGTTATTTTTATTAATGCGACTTGGAGGAATTAATTCCATTTTCATTAATCGTCTCATAGAGTCATAGTTAACATGACCTAATCGATAATGCCAAATATTGAAATGCTCAAGCAAGTAAGAAGAAGATGGTGCTGTAGCACTTTTATTATCAATTTTGTACGCGGTGTTAACCACCATTACATTACATTTAAAAAGGCCCTCATCGAGGTAACCTTTACCAATAAAAACCCCACTCTTACTTAGGATAAACTTGTCCGACTCAAAAGCCAACTTAAACCCATGTTTAACCAAAAGAGAACCGGAGATCAAATTTTTGCGAATGTCGGGAACATGAAGGACATTGGTTAGCACCAACTCCCGCCCACTCGTCATTTTCAGGGTCACTTGGCCTTTGCCTTCCACTCCCGAAGTAGATGAATTGCCCATGAAAAGCTTTTCCCCGGACTTCACCTTGTTGTAAGCTGAGAACATCTTGGCATCGCCGCAGATATGACGCGTCGCGCCGGTGTCCACGAACCACTCGCGGCCCGTGCCAACCATGTTTGTCTCGGAGACGACACATACCATGCTGATCTCTTCGTCAACCATGTTGGCTTCACGCTTGACCCGCTTTTTGCCTCGGCACTCCGCAGCTTTATGGCCCTTCTTATCACAGTTCAAGCACTTGCCCTTGAACTTGTACTTCTTTCCTTGCGTAGACGTCCCTTCCCCGGAGCTTTTACGCTTCCCGTTCTTGGCGTCTTGCTCGACCACATGCGCCCCTTCTATGGGGCGAAGCTGCTTCTTGTCGGCGACTCGGTTATTCTGCTCAATCTGTAGCCTTAGGATCAAATCCTCCAACGACATATCTTTGCGTTTATGCTTGAGATAGCTTTTGAAGTCTTTCCACGCGGGAGGTAGCTTCTCGATCATTGCCGCGACTTGGAATGCTTCGGAAATTATCATCCCTTCGGCTGCTATCTCGTGCAAGATAAGTTGGAGTTGTTCAACCTGTGTCACAACACTTTTGGAATCATTCATCATAAATTCTAAAAACCTAGCAACTACGAATTTTTTCGAGCCGGCATCTTCGGTTTTATATTTCTTTTCCAATGATTCCCAAAGGTCCTTGGCCGTCTTAAATGGGCTGTATACGTCGTATAAGGAGTTATCCAGTCCATTTAAGACGTAGTTCCTGCAAAGGAAGTCGGAGTGCTTCCATGACTCGACAGCGGCCACGGCGGTGCGATCCGTTTCCCCTTCTTTCAAGATAGGGGTTGATTCCTTCAGGCACTTGGACAGGTTCAACGTCGTAAGGTAGAAGAGCATCTTTTGTTGCCATCTCTTGAACTCTTTGCCTACGAACTTTTCCGGGCGCTCACCGTGAGTGTGAACGGTGGTATGCATCATTTCTGCCATGGGCGGTTGTACAGCAGCGGGTTCCTTTTCCGAATTGGAAGCCATGCTGCATACAAAACCGGCTAAGTTATATGAAACACTATTGTTTCTATATAATTAGCAATCAGATTTTAATAGACTTTTTGGTGCGGTCTGATTAAAATACTATAGTTTATATAGTTAAGTCTTAATCAAAATATGCTGATTATAGATTACTAAGTAAAATAACAATCAGATATTTAAGTGTTTTATACTTAATCAAGGTGGACTGAACAGATTATGATGCTATGAATTTAAAACAGATGTATCAATGCAGTTAAATTCTAGTCAGAATCTGTAAACAGAAGGCATAATCAGATTAATGGATTTTCTGACACAGATCAAAGCTACCAGAATTTCTGTGTAGAAACAGCCTTGATGAACTTCCAGAATCTGGTGAGCAGGTTTATTATACTTGAAATAGAAACCAGAATTTCAACAGATCTAAAATGCAGGTTTCCTCATGTGAAACACATGGAGTATGCAAATTTCGAGTCGAAAGATTAAAGCGAGCGTAAACAAAGCAGAACTGCATGTAAGCGTAACCGAAGTTGAAAATGTTGAATCTTTCTCTTAAACAGAAACAGATTTTATGTTGGACAGAAACATATTTTATAATCTGTAACACTGGTTGTGTAATCTGCATGCAAAAAGCGCATTGAATCTCGAATGTGTTATCGTACCGAATGCATACGAATCGGTATCTAAACCAGATTAAAGCAGGTTAAAAAATGTGTAAGTAAGCGTTGTATTCGGAATTATCTTTGCCGAATCGGTTTGTGCGATTCCGAATGTGAGAAGCAGATGCATTTAAATAGCATGCCAATCGAGGTAAATGTATGCAAACTGAATCTGTAAAACAGGTTGTATACAGAAGTTGAATGCTAGAAACAGACTGTAATGAACCAAGTTAACACTGCAGGCTGAATGCAGAATGTGATTGAAGATGAGCAGAATCTGTAATAAAACAGTATGCAGTTGCAACAAGTTTCTGTACAGATTATATGCAGAGATTTTTGTAATAAGCAGGCTATCTTAGGATCAGGTTTAGGTGTGATTGCATGCAGAAATCAGAACCAGAAACATACTTTGATGAGGCTGAATGCAATATTCTGAATGTTAACAAGAGCGAAGTGAGCGAGCTATACTTTGGTGTGATAAACACAAGTAGCATGCAGAAAATTTGTAAAGAAACGTAAACGCTTAACATAACACATGTAATATGCAAATGTAATGAAATCAAGGGTTTAAACCAAACTGGAACTGGTAAAATGCAGATTTTAACAATTTTGCTGGAAACAAAATCAAGCCAAAATGAACTTTGTCTTAAGATTGTTATGAGGGTATGACTTATTAGGTTTCCAGATAGTATAAGGAATAGAGTGTTTATATCCTCGAGCAATTAAGCTCTTTCCTTAAGACAAAAAAAACTGACCCGTTATCAGACTGGACGGGATAATCAGTATGTCTCCAAGGTTTCAGGATACTTACGTGATTGAAGAGGGCAGTCCTCCGTTCTTCGCCACCGAAAAATCAAGAGCATAATCTGTATAGAGGCGGGAAGGTTGTAAAAACGAGCAGAATTTCAATTACAGAAAACTCATTTTTTGGCTGTATTTAAGTGGTAGTTGGGGATGACGGTTGGGAGCGGTTGAAGGCGGTTGGCCGAAATGCACACAACCGTTGGCGCTGGCGCGATTATGGTTGTCGAAGAGACACAATGTTCGCATGCATATAATCGATGCGTCTTCTTACGTGGCGGTGAACTTTCGAACTTCAAAAGGTTCATGCCTTGAAAAGGGTCACACACCAAATGAACCGGTAGCAAAAGATAGGTTCGAGCAGCAAGCAAGTCGGCCGCCGACCAACCAGCCGAGCCAGGCGGCGGCGGCCGTGTGTTTGGACCTACACCTAGGTAGGTCTTCCCTCCTACACAAAAGTGTAGTGGCCCAAGGGCCTGAAAGTAAAGCCTCAAAGCTCTACCTTATAAGGTAGAGTTTATTTCATTTTGTTCCCAATGTGGGATTCCCACATTATACACTTACATAACTCACTTATTCAAGTTTTATGGAAACAAGTTTCCAACATACGTGACTTTGGGATGGATTGAAGGGCATGTTTGATATGAGTGATTATAAGACTCAATCGAGTTCTTATGTGGTTTATGTGATTGTGTGAAGCAAATGCACAATTGAGAGCATGTTGTAGAATGATGTATCTACTTGACAGGTTGAATTCGCTCTTGTCGAATTCCTACTTGATTCTTTAATGAGTAAAAACACCTACTTGTTGAATAATGAATTTGAGGACTATTCTATGAGAGGATTTGGATTGGGGCTTTCTTAGTACTCTATACATGGAGTCTACTTGTATAAGTCGCTAGGATGACCATGTTGTTATCTAAGACTCACCGGTATGGTTTGACCTTACGGGTTATTACCGCTCTAGTGTTGCTTAAGTCTTTGACTACCATCGACTTTTGTGTTATTGAATGAGTTACTACTCTAGGAAGAGTTTAGTAAATGGCTTCATGATCCGAGACTAACGGAGTAGTCTTGGATAGTATTTAATGGACTGATGGTTAAGTTGTGACTCTGTTGAATTTCATAGGTGAATATGGAATACTGTGTATATTTTATATTATGACTAAATGCATGATTTCCTACCTTGTCAAGAATTGATTCTTCTATGTGTTTCTATGATATGACTTATGAGCATATTGAATGTAATTACCTTCGTGCATGATCTGTTCTACAGTTAATGAATTGTGGTGAACTTAGATTCTACTATTAAGTGGAATTATGAATCAAAATTGAACTAATCTTGATTTCACAATAATCAACTTGGGCTTCCCTTATATAACTGACTTGGGACTTGAACTAAGATTCCTAAATGGAATGAGAACCTTGCTATGCCTCAAACGAGAACATATAAAAGAGTCTTGGGACACATATAGTGTTCAAACTCTATTTGGTTGGAATTGTAGTAAAGACTCAACGGAGTCGAGTTAAGGAACAATTGAACCTTACGAGGATCGTGGTGGGATCCTATGACAATTATATTCCAGTTGACTAGATTACTAGCTTTTGGGACTTGAATTGAATAGAGTAAACAAACATGGCACTTATGATTTAGAGACTCAAATGAGTTCCTATTGTGGTTTTGTGATTTATGTAACAATGTGCATAATCGTATGAGTTTAGTAGGTCATTATATCTACTTGAGAATTAGCAAGTAAACATCTACTTGTGCATTGCATATAAGTCCAGCTGGCATTACTTGAGTTTTCATGATGATGGTGGGACGATGCATTGCCTTCACGAATTATGGGATTCGTGATTGTAATGTATCGCCGTACCGGATTCGGGTTTCACACACACCTCCACCGCTAGCTACGGTGGGGAAGTAGCCCCTTTGTTGTAACCAATTGAGCACATTGGCTAGTGCTATTTTCTGAGTAGAGAACTCGGACCGAGAAAGAGCTCGGTACTTTGATACCGAACACGGGTATCACCGGCACGATATGATTAACGGTTGTGATTGCGGGAGCAATACGACGACGGTGATTTGATATCTTCTCTATCCCTTATGTGGCTTCCTATGGGCACTTATGTGACAACAAAGTGTTAGTTGAACATGAGATCTTATTGACCATGTTTGTATTGGCTGATGTTATATGAGAGATTTGATATGTATATATAGAGATATGCATACTTGTATATGAGATATATATATATGAAAGACTTGATGTGTATATATCTAGATATGCACACTTATGCATGATGATTGTATGGGAGACTTGATATGTATATGTAGAGATATACATACTGATATAGGTGTATATATATAAACATGCACCCTTACACGTGGTAATAGTGTGAATAGCTTGATTTGTATATATAATGATATGTATACTTGCGTATGATGTTTTGTGGGAACTACCTTCTAACTTGTTTAATCTGTGTTTGAACAGGGAATTACACCCTGGTTCATTTGGACGTTTAGTAAGTAAGAAGAAATGGATATCTTGAGGAGTATCGAAACGATACGACGCCTCTTCACGGGTTTTTGTGTCATATATAAAATGACACCCTGGTTATGTTTATGTTACATAATTATATGTTGCATATATATTGTAGTAGCGTACTGGGTCATTATGACTCATCTCGTACTTGATTTTAGTTGCAAGAATCGATAGCCGCACCGAGGTCGAGTAGATCGTGATCGTGGCGCGGCTGGTCGATAGATCGAGGTTAGATCGTGTGGTTCGTGTTTGTAGCACCGACTTTCCCGAGTAGCAGCCAGGAGTCTTGTTCCTTTTTAGCATTGTCATTGATTTCATGTACTTTGCTATTCTTGTGTGATCGACATTTTGTAAAGTTATTTAGACTTTACAGTCGGGTAGAATACTTGGGTATTTGTATTGGTTATTTCTTAGGCCGACATCTAGTGTCGTGCCTTGTTTATGGTTTTAGTATATATTTCAGTTGTCTGCCGGGCACGCAGTAGCTTTGGGGAATTTCCTTATTCTAATTTTTTATAGTTGTTGGTTGACCCCGGTATGCTTTAGCCATTGGGTATTTGTTATATCAGGTTGGTTCTTTGTTGAAACGCCCCCGGAGTGCCGATGGTTTGATTAGCGTCGCAATGTTGCACGCGAGTTTTGTTTTTCCTCCTTTGAGAGATAATGTCTCTCTTGGTTTCATTGTCGTTGGTTTCGAGCTTCATAGCTTAGGACTTCTTTCTTATATTGCTTCCGCTGATTTGATTTTTGAAATATCGTATTTTAGTGCGGCGTTATGTTCATGTTTAGTGCGAGTTTGCTCGACTGTTTGACTAGCACTACTGTTTATCAAGTGCTTGTCCTCTTATTATGTTAGTTCCAGCGACATGACCTTGGGATTTCGTGTTGGAATCCGGGTCGGGTCATTACAGCGAAAGTATATGAGGGATGAATCACATGTGCTTGAGTACGAGGATATAACATTTGAGCCGGATATGTCTTATGTTGAAAAGCCCGTGAAGATTTTGGACACTAAAGAGCAAGTGCTACGAACCAAAAGAATTCCCTTAGTCAAAGTCCTTTGGAGAAATCACAACATTGAGGAAGCGACTTGGGAAACAGAAGCGGAGATGCGCGAGAAGCATCCACATTTGTTTGACGAACTTGGTAAGAATTTAGGGACTAAATTCCTTAAGGAGGGGAGAATGTGGCACCCTAGCCATTCGTTGCTTGTGTTCATGCATTCGTGTACTTGTGAGCATGTTTACTTAGTTTATAAATGTTTTAGAATCATTTATAAGTCATTCATAATGCTCTTAACATGTTTAGAATCATGTATGCATGTTTGTTGAATCACTGGTTCGATTGCTTGTTTAGTTCTCCTTCTTTCCCTCCTTCGTTTGGTTCGTTCGAGTGTTGTTTGAGGGTGCTTGTGATGAGTTTTAAACTCATTCTTGTTGGGGTTTGAAACCCCATTGATTTGGCTAAGTGTTTGGGGGTCTTTTAGGTTGAGTTTTGAGCCAACTTGGGTCTGCCGGGCTTGCCCTCGCAAGGTGGAATGACCTTGCCCCCGCAAGGTAGCTAGAAAATGGAGTGTTGAGCATCCAGGGAGGATGCGGTCGCAAGGGTAAGGGGACCATGCGACCGCAAGGTCCCCCGAAACCTGTTTTGCCTGTTTTGCTGCTTTACGATCTTTGCACCTAAACCCCTATCCAAAACCTTTTCTAAACCCCACCTAAACCTCCCTAACCCTCCTTACTTATACCCTAACATCTCTAACAAGTTTTAAGAGTGGATTAAGAGAACTTTAGTGATCAATTAAGCTACAAAAATCTGATTTTAAGAGACCACAACACAATGACACTTGTCCCACTCAGTTTTTAACCCAATATAAGCCACAATCTGAGAGTTTGACTCTCATTTTTCTCCCTCACTCTCCAAAAACGAGATTCCTCTTCTCCAAGACTCTCCCATGGCTTCTTGAAGCATTCATCTTGGTCTTCCTCCATGATCCTTCACCCATTTGCTCAAGCCACCTTCATAAGAAGTGTAGACCTTGAAGAGTAGAGCATTTCCTACCGAACATATTTCTCCTTTGCTTTCTTGAGTGTAGAATACAAGTAAGTTACTTCTCTTCTTCTTTGTTTTGGTTCTCATTGACCCTAAGGAAACAAAGCTTATGATGTATGAGGTCAATGAGGACACATATTTGCTTCTTATGCCTTCATCTTGTGTTTTGAAAGAATGAGCTTGTTAGAAGCATGTATAGGATGATTTCTTGTCTATCAAAGTTTATAATACTCTTTCATCTTGCCTATTAAGATTATGAACATGTTAGAAACATGTATTATATGTGTTGCTTGAAGAAGTGCTATATGAGAATGCCCTAATTTAAACCTACTTGATATGTTGTTATGTTGTTATGTGTTCTATCCTATAAATTGAACTTTATGATGAATATGAATCATATTGCAATGCCTTGGTGAATTTATAACCTAGTTGAACTTAGAAATGGCCTAGGTTGGGTTATGAAGCACATAGCTTCAATTTCTCCAAAATTGGGAATTTATAGTAAAGACTCAACGGAGTCGACTATAGGGAAGATTTGAACATGTTGAACTCTAGTTTCAATCCCTACGAAGTTTGGACACCGTTTGATTGGGTTTACTCAAATATGAGCTTGGTTTAATTGCTTGCAACAAGTTGATGTGTATGATTGGTTTTGAGCAATTAATTGCCTTGACATGATTTATGGTAGAGATTAATAACCTACTTGGTCGGATGAGTTCGCTCTTGTTGAATTCGATCCTTAATTGGTTTATGTCAAGTAAATATCTACTTGTGCATCACATTGAGTCCAGCTGGCATTATTTGGTTTGTTTATTACGTCAGGGTGGGACGATGCATCGCCTTCACGAATTGCGAGATTCGTGCTCGCTATGGATCGCCGCACCTGGGACCTCACACACACCTCCACTGTGGGCCGCAGTGGGGAAGTAGCCCCTTTGCCGTATCAATACGTGCCGCATTGGCTTGCTAATCAAATCGAGTAGGTTCTCGGTACAAGTCGATGAATTCACAGAACATCGATGGCACGAACCAGTAACAAAGTTTATTGCAGGAGCTACGAAGCGGTCGTGACTATACCATATCCTACTTGTATGATTTATTTTACGCACTTACGTGAATAATGTGCTAAGTGCTATATGATGATCATGTACCATAATTGTGATAAATGCCATGCTATAACATGAACATGCATTTTTAGTAACTTACTAAGTCTTTATGACTTACCCTATTTGTTTGTTTTGTTTTCCTTAGATCCGAGCCGAGTAGACGGTTCACACTAGATTCGCCTTACCCGCGTTTGGTTGCTAGCAAGCTAGAAGGTTGTTCTTTTGGTTTTGTAGCTAGACTTGTATTTTGGCAAAGGACGATGGGAAGCAAGTCACTTAGACTTGACTTGGGATTTTGTTGT
This sequence comes from Codonopsis lanceolata, assembly GCA_013146195.2. Classification (NCBI taxonomy): domain Eukaryota; kingdom Viridiplantae; phylum Streptophyta; class Magnoliopsida; order Asterales; family Campanulaceae; genus Codonopsis; species Codonopsis lanceolata. The sequence goes on along the minus strand of JABEVN020003714.1, from coordinate 5,846 downwards.
TGTAGTATAACTTAAATACTAGATACTTATAATCTTTTGTATGCCGACTTATATGTCGAGCTTGTTTATATGTTAATGGTTCACTACAGTTCCTTCCGCTTAAGCTCATTTAAAATATTATTGTGGTTGTTGTCTCCGACATGTTGTTTCCGTTGAGGATATTATATGCATGTGTTTTAATTGTAGGAGTAGTTGTTGGGTTCCGGCTGTTACGTCGCCGATGACTTGTTTATTTTAAGTTATTTTCCGGCCAAGTGTAGCCGAGTTGTTATTTGTATGCGATGTTGCGCCACTTGAATTTTTATAATCCTACTTGCGCATGCTTACTTGTGTATATTTGGGCGGTCCGACTTGGGGTTTCGCATTGGAATCCGGGTCGGGGTGCCACACTTAACTTTATGTGCTAATCAACTAGGATACTTGCCTGTAGATTGATTATAAAAAGTTAGATAGCGTTAGAAGCATCAATCTTTAAAATATTATTCTCAAACTAGTATTCATCCCATTTATTACCTTATAAAGTAAATAAATTACTTTATGTGAAATGCCTTGAGATGAACATCGACCGATGTGCTTGAAAAATATAAAAAGTAACTTTAATTGAAAGCACATGAATCTAAAAACATAAAGATTTTGAAAGAAACATAATTATATAGAAAAAGAATTACAATTTCCATTTCTACTAATCAAATTCAGCCAAAAATATGGAGAGAAATCTACCGAAACGGCTATGGAAGTATAGATCACTAGTGATCCAATGATCTTACTTCCATATGAGAGACTCCAACAAAAAACATAAACCACAGCAGCCCCGACCCCAAAGGGAAGGGGTGGGGGTGTTTCGACTGTGCTCTGTTCAAAATGAGGGAATCATAGCTTCTTAAATACTTGAATTTAGGGATACCAAATGAAACAAACCTTGATTCAGATTTTATCAATCCGAAGTAGGTTGACCATTGACTTGGAAGATTTAATCATCTTAATGATTTAGTAAAAACCGGCCGCGGTATTTAGCAAAAGGTATTTACTTGAAACCACTCTCAACACCTTTCACAGGCTCCCCACTCTCCCTTTCTCTTGATGGATTAAACAAGAAAACACATTTCCAACCCCAAGAATAAAATAAGTAAAAACCGGATACGCTATTTAGCACACATTATTTACTTAAAACCACGACCACCACTTTTCAAAGGCTATCCCCCTCCTCCAAACTCTCTTTCTTTTAACGAATTAAAAAAGAAAACAAAATTTCAACCCCAACAAAAAATAAGTAAAAACCGAGTGTGGTAGTTAGCACACATTATTCACTAGAAACCACAATCATAGCTTTTTAAAAGATATTCCCCCCTCTATTTTCTTTTTGCGGATTAAACAAGAAAATACAATTCCAACCAAAATTAAATGAGGACTCTAGGTAGCTTGAACAATAAAAAGCAATATAAACCTTAAAATTTCTTTTGATTGGGTGAAATTTAATTTTAAAAAGTGAAGAATAATAATAATAATAATAATAATAATAATAATAATAATAATAATAATAATAATAATAATAATAATAATAATAATAATAATAATAATAATAATAATAATAATAATAATAATAATAATAATAATAATAATAATAATAATAATAATAATAATAATAATAATAATAATAATAATAATAATAATAATAATAATAATAATAATAATAATAATAATAATAATAATAATAATAATAATAATAATAATAATAATAATAATAATAATAATAATAATAATAATAATAATAATAATAATAATAATAATAATAATAATAATAATAATAATAATAATAATAATAATAATAATAATAATAATAATAATAATAATAATAATAATAATAATAATAATAATAATAATAATAATAATAATAATAATAATAATAATAATAATAATAATAATAATAATAATAATAATAATAATAATAATAATAATAATAATAATAATAATAATAATAATAATAATAATAATAATAATAATAATAATAATAATAATAATAATAATAATAATAATAATAATAATAATAATAATAATAATAATAATAATAATAATAATAATAATAATAATAATAATAATAATAATAATAATAATAATAATAATAATAATAATAATAATAATAATAATAATAATAATAATAATAATAATAATAATAATAATAATAATAATAATAATAATAATAATAATAATAATAATAATAATAATAATAATAATAATAATAATAATAATAATAATAATAATAATAATAATAATAATAATAATAATAATAATAATAATAATAATAACAACAATATAAACCTTAAAATTTCTCTGATGATCATTGAGGGTTGGACCAATGTTGTGATCATTTGAGGGTTGGACCCAAGGTTTTATTATTGAAGGATGGGCCCATATTCTGGTTGTACGTGATTATTGTTGGTACATTATTATTATGATGCCACGATTGTATTTATACTGGTGCATTATGCTATGCCATGCCATGCTATGTCATACAGTTGCATTTAGTAGCTTACTGGGTCATTATGACTCATTTCGTGTGTTTGTTTTCCTTAGTTGTGCAGTGAGCTCGTTAGTACGCGTTGCGGTTGCGGACTAGTGATTTCTAGCAGGTGGTCTTCCCGGCGATAGCTTGGATTTATTATTGTATTTATTCATCTTGTGAGATGCGGATGTAAAGTTATGTAAACTTTACTTGGGTAGTTATGTTAGTATCTTATTGTTGTTTCTTCTTGGGAGTCGACCTGTTTGGTCGAGCTATTATATTTATTTAGAAGTTATTTTGTCGTCTTTCCGAGCAGGTTTTAGCTCGCGTATTCTAGTATTGTGTTATGGTTATTTCTATCTCCGTCAACTTTAGTCGTGAGATTTTGGTTTAGTTGTCTAGTATTTAATCTCTTATTCTTTTAGTAGATTTGTCCCTCCGACATGTTTTAGTCGTTGAGTGGTTTGTTGGTTCGCCGGCATTTGGTTGCCGATGGTTTGTTGCCCGTTCGCAATGTTGCGTCACGCGCGTCGTAGATTTGTCAAGTGATAGTTGTCTCTCAGACTAGCATTCCCTGGTTTAGGAATTAAGACTTGGGTTCCACTCATGATTTGCTTCCGTAGATTTTAGTTTTGGTTGTTCCGTTTTGCCGTCATGGCCTTATATTCCTGTTTTGAACTTGTTGGCTCAACTTTTGACTCATACCGTTATGCTTAACATGTGCTTGTCCGTCTTCTAGCTTGTCTTGATGGCACGACCTTGGGATTCCACATTGGAGTCCAGGTCGTGTCGCTACACTTGGTATTAGAGCTATAGGTTAGCTATTTCGCCAGGATAGGTTCCTTGGCCTAGTTTGGGTGTGTTTATTGTTGAGTTATTAACGCTGAGTATTCTTTGTAGGCATATTATGTCAAGAACTTGGCGTGGAGCTAGTTCTAGTAGACCTCGTTCGAGTACAGCTCGTGGCAACGAGAGAGGGGAGAGCGTTAATGATCCGTGTGTGACTCATCAACAAATGTTTGGATTGGAAGACGATTCTACTGTTCTTGCGAGGTTCTTGAAGTTGAAACCGGAAAGTTTTGATGGAGAGCCATATGCTGCTAAGGCGGAGCGTTGGCTAGAAAGCATGGAGAAGATCTTTGTAGTTTTGGGTTGTACATCCGAAGAAATGGTGACCTTAGCGGTGTTTAGATTGGATGGTGTGGCCGAGCATTGGTGGCTTGAATTACGAAATCATTGGAGAAAGCATGGAGTGCCTCGAGTGTGGGAGAACTTTGTCATGGTGTTTATGGTACGGTTTATTCCGGCAGTAATTCGAGAAAGAAGGGAGATGGAATTCCTAGCGTTAGAACAAGGAGATGTGGCCGTGGCTCAGTATTCAACAAAGTTTGCAGAATTGGCTCGTTACTGTAGTTACTTAGTACCAGATGAGGCTAGGAAGACCGAGAGGTTTGTGAAAGGCATGAGGATGAAATATCGTAGGCAGCTTGTTCCATTACAGCTTACAGATTACCAAGGGGCTGTGGATTGTGCGTATGCGATGGAGTTGGATATCGAGGATCATACTCAAGAGAGAACCTCAAAGACTATTAGGAATGATACTTCTACCTCTAGACGGAGACGACGAGGTGACAAGTTGGTATGCAACTTTTGTAAGAGAACAGGACACGCCGAGAATAGGTGCTGGGGTAAATCAGGAAAATGCTTTGCTTGTGGCGGCGATCATGTTCGTAAAGATTGCCCAAGGATGAGAGTTAATCGGTTTGGGAGTACTAGTCAACAATCCAGTGGCTCCAAGAGAGATAGTGGTGGATGGCCTAGAGTTTGAGGTCGTTGACAACGTGTGGCGGTTGGCCATTGCAAAGTTTTGAGACCTATCCGAAATAGGAAGGTACATTCATGTATATATGTATATATTATACCGTTGCTACTATTATCGTTATTATGAGTACACGTTTTAATTGGTAGCTCATGTGCATTCATACATACATTACATGGTGTATTGAGTATTACTGGTTATTTGTTTGATCGGGGATAATACCCCAAAGTGAAATCGGTATGTGATATTGTTTGTTTTGTGATTTGCTAGTAGGTAATCACGTGTTGTGTGTGGGTTCTTGCGTAATCTATATATGAGGGACTATACGGTATATAAAGAGTATTGGTGATGGATTCATGCTATGACAATAAGTAATCAATGGTATTATGAAGTTGTAGTTTCATTGGCCTATATTAAGAGCCATAGTGTGAATATATGTATATATATAAATATATATGAAGCATGAATTGTATGTTGATACTTATTGGTTTGGTATAATGTTTGTATAATCTATAAAGATGTGTTTAATGTGACGAATAGTATTATACTATATTATTGTTAGTGGTTATTATGCGAGTAAGATACACTCGACTTGTGAGGAGGTTAAATGTTGCGATCTAGAAGTTAATCACGGTTACACGGGAGAGTACGATGCTTCGCCGTGAGTATTGAGACACTAACGTTGTGTTAGGATGCTTAGGGTAAGTGTTGGATATACACTTAGTCTCGGGCCTAAGAGAGCATAATCTTGCGTAGTGTAGACGTTACGAGTGTTAGTAGAGGCGTTGACTCGTCGTGACTTCTAGTAAGTTGTCTTGGTTGAGTGTACTAGGTACACAAGTTCGTGGTAGTTATGATTGTTGTTTGCTAAGGTAATAGGCCTTGTTACTTGGCTTGATTTTATTCAGTTATGTGCATTAGTTGTAGGAAACATCTATTTGATGCATCTACATTATATAAAGTTATATTCTCATTTCATGATTATTATCTCCTATTCATTCATTTCATTAGTATAGGGGACTGTTAGAAGGATGCTTAAAACTTTTTATTCATGAACCTTAGCATCCTTGCGACGGAAACTTTTGAAGCTAATTCAGTAGGTACCCTGAATTGGTGACTAAAAGGTATTCGTCGTTGGACTAGGATTGGTAAGAATTAAGTTAGAAATTGACTATACCCGTTACCAATTGGAATGGACAGAAATGGAATGACTTTTCAAAACATTTCATTAATGTGCTCTTATGTGTTCTCACCCGCGAATGGGAAATCACGAGTGTGATTTACATGGTTTGAAATGCCGACTTGATTATCTCTAATTTGTTTGCGAATTGCTCCATAGGCAATTATTATTTCTTTTAACTTAGAAGCTCTTGTGCTTGGATTTCATGTTGTGCCCTGAGACAAATAGTTTCGGTCGTTAGATGTTGAAGTGTCCTTGAATGTGTTTTTCATGTTTAAATTTGGGGGTTTTGCTTTACATGATTGGCATAGTGTTGTTCGTGTTTGTATTCGCGACTCAAGTATGAG
>JABEVN020003713.1:0-17145 GCA_013146195.2 Codonopsis lanceolata | reverse complement strand
GGGTTGGGGGTTGGGGTTGGGGGTGGGGTTGGGGGTGGGGGTGGGGGGATGGGGTTTAGGGTTGGGGTTAGGGTTGGGTTTGGGGTGGGGTGGGGTGGGGGTGGGGGTGGGGGTAGGTGTGGGGTTGGGGGGTGTGGTTAGTGTTAGGTTTAGGTTTAGGGGATAGTGTTATGGTTTAGGTTAAAGAGGTTAGGAGTTTAGAGTTTTAGGTTTAAGGTTTACGTTTAGGGTTAGGGTTGGGGTTTAGGGTTGGGGTTGGGGGTGGGGGGGTGGGGGTGGGGTTGGGGTTGGGGTTAGGGTTGGGGTGGAGGTGTGGTTGGGGGTGGGATTAGGTTGAGGATAGTGTTATGGTTTAGGTTTAGGTTTAGGTTTTAGGTTTGAGGTTTAGGTTTACATTTTAGGAGTTAGGGTTAGGGTTGGGGTTGGGGTTGGGAGTGTTTGAGGTTTACATTTTTAGGTTAGGGTTAGGGTCAGTTGTTGGGGTTTGGGGTCAGGTGGGTGTGGTGGGTTAGGTTTATGTTTAGGGATAGTGTTATGGTTTAGGTTTAAGGTTAGTGTTACCAAATTAGGTTTATGGTTTAGCTTAGGTTTAGGTTTTGTGGTTTTAGGTTTAGGTTTACATTTTAGGGATGAGGTTAGGGTTGGGTTTGGGGTGGGGGTGGGGGGTAGGGGTGGGGTTGGGGTGTGGTTGGTGTTAGGTTTAGGTTTAGTGGGATAGTGTTATGGTTTAGGTTTAGGTTTAGGTTTAGGTTTAGGTTTAGGTTTAGGCTTAGGTTTGGGTTTAAGGCTTTACATTTTAGGGTTAGGGTTAGGGTTTTTAGGGTTGGGGGTGGGGGTGGGGGGTGGGGTTGGGGTTGGGGTTGGGGTGGGGGTTAGGGTTGGGGTGTGGTTGGGGTTAGGTTTAGGTTTAGGTTTAGGGATAGTGTTATGGTTTAGGTTTAGGTTTACGTTTCAGGGTTAGGGTTGGGGTTGGGGTGGGGGTGGGGTTGGGAGTGGGGGTGGGGTTAGGTTTAGGTTTAGGGATAGTGTTATGGTTTAGGTTTAAGGTTAGTGTTACGAATTAGGTTTATGGTTTTGGTTTAGGTTTAGGTTTTAGGTTTAAGGTTTACGTTTTAGGGATGGAGTTTAGGGTTGGGTTTGGGGTGGGGTGGGGGTGGGGGTGGGGGTAGGTGTGGGGTTGGGGGTGTGGTTGGTGTTAGGTTTAGGTTTAGTGGATAGTGTTATGGTTTAGGTTTAGGTTTAGGTTTAGGTTTTAGGTTTAAGGTTTACGTTTTAGGGTTAGGGTTGGGGTTGGGGGTGGGGGTGGGGGTGTGGTTGGGGTTAGGTTTAGGTTTAGGTTGAGGGATAATGTTATGGTTTAGGTTTAGGTTTAGGTTTTAGGTTTGAGGTTTGAGGTTTGAGGTTTACGTTTTAGGGTTAGGGTTAGGGTTGGGGTTGGGGGTGGGGGTGGGGTGGTTGGGGTTAGGTTTAGGTTTAGGGATAGTGTTATGGTTTAGGTTTAAGGTTAGTATTACGAATTAGGTTTATGGTTTAGGTTTAGGTTTAGGTTTAGGTTTAGGTTTAGGTTTAAGGTTTAAGGTTTACGTTTTAGGGTTGGGGTTTTGGGTTGGAGTTGGGGTTGGGGTTGGGGTTGGGGTTGGGGTTGGGGTTGGGGTTGGGGTGGGAGTGGGGGTGTGGGTGGGGGTGGATAAGACAACTACAACTTCAACTAACGGGTCAATAAAGACACACTAGGATGGAAAGAAACAAAAGGACGCTAAAATTCTTTCAGTCCCGCTTCGAGGAAAGGCTAAAAAGAACCGGGAAAGGGCTATCAGTTCTGATTCTATTTTTGAACCTGATTCGGCGTCAAAAATCTTAACCAACAAATCTGTTCCAGCAATTTATATGGCAAATTATTTTACTTATTTTACTGCCAAATTATTACCCAAATCCTATGCATAAAAGAGCAATGTATCAAATTACAAAGTACTTTGCCTAAAACTACAAAATTGTGACATTCACCAACTGAAAATTGTAAAGCAACCTATAACCGGCACAGAAAAGTATTAACACCAAAAGGAAGAAGATTATGTTAGAAAACTATTTGTGAATAATCAACAGAAAACAATAAGCCATGGTTCAACACAAGACAAACAGAAAAAATAACTTTTCTGAACAAGTAAATCTAACCTGAATGCCCGAGTCAAACTTGTTCAGTCCATTCCGGGGGAAGCTGCAATTAATAAATCACAAGGCAAAGGACTCATTACTCATTAGTCAAGGCTATAGTTTCTGACTGAATTGCAATAATTGAGAGAAAGATTGGCAACAATTCTACTGTATAATCGAAAAAAAAAAAGGCAATGTGATAAGGAAAAGGAAGTATTTTATAACAACATTTGTATGTTCCAAAGTACCAAAAAAAAGTGTTATATATTTCTTGCATTTAATGTTTGAAAGTTATTCATTGATCCACATCTATTCATCATACTAACACTCAATAGTATCCTCAAAGGTATGATAATTTCAAAATTACTCTTTTAAAACCAATATTAACATTAATTGTATTCCAAACAAAAGCAATATTATCGATTTCTTGCCAAAAACTTGTTTACGACTTTCTTTGTTTCAACACCTATTCCGGTAAATTCATTCTTTCATCAGCATATTTTGAATTTTCAAAATTAAAATATCTCTAGTGAACCATTGTGCCCAAAGATTCCTCGTTTGAAAATCGTTTGAAAAATTTAATAATTAAGGGATGTAATAATGGCATTAGAGTACATCATAATTACTAAAATAATTTATGATCAATATATTTACAATATAAGTTGATGATAAAGATGAAAAGTTATGAATGTTACAAACATAATTTTTGAAAGTGGACTTTTTATGTTAAAGATCCACAAGTAAGTATGATGAATTCTTTGTTTGAAACGAATGGATTAATTTGGTATAAAAGAACTACAAACTAAATACTTGCAATATTACAGCATAACAGGGATCAAACTCACGACTGTAAGACCTTGTATAACAATAATGGAACTCCTTCGAAAAATAAAAGAAAGAATTAAAATAAAAATCAGAAAAGATTCCTATTCAAGAATTCCTTCTCCACGTCATCTCCAAACGATAGTATCCAAATATCATTAGAATACTTGGGTCCATTTCAACCTAAAAATATTAATGAATTGAATTAAATCGAGTAAATTTCAAGTCAGATTGGATAGATCAAAAGTTAATTGTCAAGCCTAATTCATGAAATGACAGCGACATGGGAGTTCGAAAAATTCTTTTAAATTGTTGAGATATCCCAAATCGGTTGTCAAAGGGAGTGGGTTGGATAAAAAGTGAGAAAGCTTGACCAATATAGTATGTGCATCCATACCAACTCCTACGCCTTTGAATAACATTCATGCATGTTTACTATTAAAATAATCTACAAATTAACTTATTTTCAGAGAAAGAATCTATCTAACAGACATCATCATCACCATTAAAGTATATCAACATAGTGTAGATATGATAACTGAAACAGCACTTAGACATGGACAACATACTCTTACATACATACCGAAAACAGAAAATTGTAAAAATCATATGAATAAGAAAGAATGATGCACTTAGACAACCCAATCTCCTTTCAATATAATCAAAACTCAGCTTTCACAAATTTAGAAAATTGCAACTTGCGAGTGACCAAAAGGTTTCTTTTCCTACCTATCATTAACATAATTGGAAGTTGCGTCTAGGACGAGTAATCCACTGTCAATGTTTCGTTAAAAAGTTGATCACATAGGAATCAATCAACATACAAAAATATAAGTTAAGATCATACATTACACGACAACAAATGAGCACGAAATAAAAGTTAAAATCTAAATTTACTTGGAATGGGTCTGGCAATCGTCCTCGGGGAGCCAGCGTGATGATGCTAAACGATCTACTAAATACTAATAGCCCAAAGTAACTTTGTTCATCTAAAGAAGATACAAAAAACTGAATTCCGATAAGGGTCACGTTGTGCCTCCATACAAGGGCAGCAATGTAATATCATCCCTTGATATTGTTAACAAAGATTAAATTTTACCATCATCAGGATTCAGGACCATGATAGATCCCATTGCATATGTCAAAAGAGTCATTTAGATCAGAGTTATGCTAACCAGCATAAATACAAGTAAACTAAGGTCTGGGCATACACGAAGGGAAGTATAAATTTTGATGGGAAACGTTTCCTTATAATAAACAAAAACAACCAACAAAAGGCAAACGGAACTCGGATAATATGAGTACTAAAATAACTGCCAACAAATTACAGTCCCACAAAGATAACCATGTGGTAATGGTTGCATCAAGTAGTCCTTTAGAAGGAAAATGCAAAGAAAATAACCATAAGAAAACCAATGAAAACAAGAAACAGCATCATATTACACGTGTTTTCAATCACATGGCTGGTAAAGTTTCTACGATATGAGTGACTATGGAAAGGACAATGCAAACATTGCAAAGAGAGAATTCAACTAGAAGATACGGCTTATGAAAGAATGCTACAACTCAACCCCCTTCAAATCAGGAAAAAAAAAGTCGTGTAACAAACTAGGAAAGAATCATGTACTGAAAAAGGAGGGGAAAAAATGAAAAAAAGGGAGAGGGCAAGTACCCTACACAGATCGCATCACACAACTCAATCCAAAGATGCATTCAGGTGATTTGTCCAGTAATTAACTTAAAACAATTTAACAATGACCTTGTGTCATGTATGAATTTCAATAAACATTAAGGAATAACAATTAGATACTCTAAGGTGCCCTGAAGTGCACCAAGTATCTCTATTGGTTTGGCTTGTATTCCCTCCTGCTTTCGATCACAACCTTCTTCCTAGTCTGACACATTTCCCCGTGAAGTTCAAATCGGGATTTAAATCTAAAAACAAAAACATTCACCAAACAATCGACTGATAGACGCAAGACGGCAAGAGCGAGAGATGGAGAGAGAGAGAGAGAGAGAAAGAGCGAGAGATTGAGAGAAACTTACAGTGAGAGAGAGAGAGAAACGGCAGCCGGAGTAGATGAGGGTCGATTCGCGACGAGGTTGAGGGAGAAACGGCGGCCGGAGGAGACGATGGCCGATTCGCGACAGGTTGAGAGAGAAACGGCGGGGGAGGATTTGGGATTTTAGGGTTTTTTGTGAGAGAGAGTGAGAAACTGAAATGAATGAGACGCCAGGCAGAGCATTTGTGGATTTTGGGGTTTTTGGGGTTGGCGGTGGAGGGAGTTTTAATTTTTCGGGAGCGCGAGTTTTAATTTCAGCGACGGAAAATTCCGTCGCTGAAATTAATATTTGTTTTGAAATATTTTTTTTGTAAATAAATAATGTTTTAAAATATTTATTTTTGTAAAATCTATTTATAAATTTTAAATAAATAATGATTTGAAATATTTGTGTTTTTGTAAAATCCTTTTGCATTTATATATATATATATACAAAGGGATTTAATATATAATATTAATAAATATATATTTATAATATGATATAAATTAATATTATATATTAAATCCCTTTGTATATATATATATATATATATATATATATATATATATATATATATATATATATATATATATATATAAATTAAGTTGTAATTTGAATATTTTTATTTTTGTAATTATATTGAATATTGATTAGCATCATTTTATTGAATAATATTATATTATTAAATTAATATTTCAAATATATATATAGATATTTGAAATATTAATTTGATAATATAATATTATTCAATAAAATGATGCTAATCAATATAATTACAAAAATAAAAATATTCAAATTACAACTTACTTTATATATTTAAGAAAATAATAAAAAATTATATAAATAGAGTAAATTTGAATTTGCATGTGGTCATACTGTGTTGCATGTCTCTAGCACATTCCGTCGTTAAATATTTTCATAATTTAATTTCAATTTAATTCCAGCAACGCAATTTTTCGTCGCTAAATATTTTCAGAATTTAAAATTAGGAAAACCCGCTAAACGAATTGATGCTTTGTCATGAACAAGTATTTGATCAGATTGGGTCGAGACAAAAATGTAACCAGAATCTGATCAGATTGTTACGTAGAGTTTTTTCATGTTATAATGGTCCATCGTACTCCATTGTACCATTTCGTCAATAGGCGTAGCGAGTTTTCATGTTATAATGGTCCATCGTAGTCCATTATACCATTACGTTACGTTACGTTACGTTAAGTTAAGTTAATTTAAGTTAAGTTACGTTAAGTTAAGTTACGTTACGTTAAGGTAAGTTAAGTTGCCAAGTTGCGTTGCTAAGTTAAGTTAAGTTGAAGTTGCGGTTAAGAGTTAAGTTGTTAAGCTAAGCCAAGTTAAGTTGCTGTTAAGTTGCTGTTAAGTTGAAGTTAAGCTGCTAAGTTAAGTTGCTGCTTAAGTTGTTGCTAAGTTAAGTTAAGTTAAGTTAAGCTAAGTTAAGCTAAGTTGCTGTTACGTTAAGTTAAGTTAAGTTAAGCTTTAGTTAAGTTAAGCTAAGTTAAGTTAAGCTAAGTTAAGCTACGTTAAGTTAAGTTGTTAAGTTAAGTTACGCCACGTTAAGTTAAGAAGTTGTTAAGTTGCTGTTACGTTAAGTTAAGTTGTTGCTAAGTTAAGTTAAGCTGTTAAGTTGCTAAAGTTGAAGTTGCTTAAGTTAAGCTGTTGTTACGTTGCTTTAAGTTAAGTTACGTTACGTTAAACTTAGTTAAACCACGCTATGTTAAGCTAAGTTCGAGTTAAGTTAAGTTACATTGTTAAAGTTACGTTAAGTTAAGTTAAGTTAAGTTACGCCACGCTTAAGTTAAGTTAAGCTTAAGGTTAGGTTGCTTGTTGCTGCTGCTGTTGCTAAGTTAAGCTTCGTTGCTAAGTTGTTGTTGTTAAGTTGTTACGCTACGCTTGCTTGCTGCTGTTAAGTTGCTGTTGCTGTTAAGTTACGCCACGTTAAGCTTAGTTAAGCCACGCTAAGTTAAGTTAAAAGTTGCCCGCCATAAGTTGCCAAGCTAAGTTAAGTTACATTGCTGTTGTTGTTGCCACGCTTAAGTTTAAGTTAAGTTGTTGCTACTTTAAGTTGCTAAGTTAAGTTACGCTAAGTTAAGTATTAAGTTAAGTTAAGTTAAGTTAAGTTGTTGTTAAGTTGCTTAAGTTAAGTAAGTTGTCTCGCTTAAGTTGCTGTTAAGCTTGTTAAGTTAAGTTGTTGTTGTTAAGTTGCTAAGTTGTTGCTAAGTTGTTGTTAAGCCAAGTTGTTAAGTTTTAAGCTAAGCTAAGTTAAGTTAAGTTAAGTTTATGTTAAGTTGCTGTTAAGTTCGTTAAGTTGTTGTTAAGTTGTTTTGTAAGATTGCTGTTGTTAAGTTGTTGTTGTTGTTGTTAAGTTAAGTTGCTAAGTTGCTTGTTAAGTTAAGTTGCTGTTGCTAAGTTAAGTTGCCACGCTTAAGTTAAGTTGTTGAGTTAAGTTGCCAAGTTGCTAAGTTAAGTTGCTGTTGCTTTTGCTTGTTGTTAAGTTGCATGGTTAAGTTACGCTAAGTTAAGTTGCTGTTACGCTAAAAGATGTTGCGTTAAGTTACGTTAGTTAAGCCACGCGTTAAGTTGTTGCTAAGTTACGCCACGTTAAGTTAAGTTGGGTTACGTTATGTTGCCACGCGGTTAAGTTCCACGCTAATTTAGCGTGTTTTCAGGTTAAGTTACTTTTGCTTATCGCCACTTGCCTGCTTGCTAAGTTAAGGTTACATTGGCTAAGGAAGTTAAGTTAAAGTTTTTACGCTGTTAAGTTGTTAAAAGCTTAAGTTAAGCCGTTGCTGTTAAGGCTGTTGCTGCTTGCTGCTGTTAAGTTGTTAAGTTGCTGTTGAGCGTTAAGCTAAGTTAAGCTTGTTAAGTTGCTGTTAGTTGCTTGTTAAGTTGCTGCTAAGTTCGAAGTTAAGCTAAGCCACGTTAATTTACATTGCCACGCCACGCTACGCTAAGTTGCCAAGCCACGCTACTTTAAGTTAAGTTAAATTAAGTTAAGTTAAGCTGCTAAGTTAAGTTGTTAAGTTAAGCTAGTTGCCACGCTACGTTAAGTTACATTAAGTTACATTACGCTACATTGTTACGATATGTTACATTACATACGCTACATTGCTGCAAGTTGTTGTTGCTGTTACGCCACGCTTAAGTTAAGTTGTTAAGTTGTTGCTAAGTTAGGTTGCCAAGTTAAGTTGCTGCTGTTGTTAAGTTACGTTAACCTTGCCAAGTTACATTAGTTACATTACGCCACGTTAAGCCACGATATCGCTACATTGTTATGTTACATTACGCTGAGTTAAGCCACGCCACGCTATGTTTCGCTATGCTCGTTGCTGTTGCTGTTAAGTTGCTGTTGTTGCTGCTGCTTGCTAAGTTGCTGCTTGCTGCTGTTGCTGAAGTTGTTGCTAAGTTGCCAAGTTGTTAAGTTAAGTTAAGTTAAGTTGCTGTTTAAGTTAAGTTAAGTTACATTACGCTTAAGTTAAGTTAAGTTAAGTTACGCTAAGTTAAGTTGTTGTTGTTAAGTTAAGTTAACTTAAGTTACGCATTACGCTAAGTTAAGTTAGCTAAGTTACGTTAAGTTACATTAAGTTACATTACGCTTTATTCGTTACGTTACATTACATTACGCTACATTAAGTTATGTTATATTACGTTGAGTTAACGCTACGTTATGTTACGCTATGTTTCGTTGTTAAGTTAAGTTAAGTTAAGTTAAGTTACGTTAGTTAAGTTGTAATGTGAATGTTTTAATTTTTGTAATTATATTGATGCTAATCATTTTAATTATTGATATTATATTATTAAATTAACATTTCAAATATTATTTTAATTTAATTTTCAATTTAAGTTAACGTTATTATTGATATTTTATATTTAAGTTAAGTTAAATTAAGTTGTAATGTGAATGATTTAATTTTGTAATTATATTGATGCTAATCATTTTAATTATTGATATTATATTATTAAATTAACATTTCAAATATTATTTTAATTTAATTTTAATTTAATTTCAAATATTATTGATATTTTATATTTATTAGAATTTAAGTTAAGTTAAGCTGTAATGTGAATGTTTTAATTTTTGTAATTATATTGATATTAATCATTTTAATTATTGATATTATATTATTAAATTAACAGTTCAAATATTATTTTAATTTAATTTCAATTTAATTTCAAATATTATTGATATTTTATATTAATTAGAATTTAAGTTAAGTTAAGTTGTAATGTGAATGTTTTAATTTTTGTAATTATATTGATATTAATCATTTTAATTATTGATATTATATTATTAAATTAACAGTTCAAATATTATTTTAATTTAATTTCAATTTAATTTCAAATATTATTGATATTTTATATTAATTAGAATTTAAGTTAAGTGAAGTTGTAATGTGAATGTTTTAATTTTTGTAATTATATTGATATTAATCATTTTAATTATTGATATTATATTATGAAATTAACAGTTCAAATATTATTTTAATTTAATTTCAATTTAATTTCAAATATTATTGATATTTTATATTAATTAGAATTTAAGTTAAGTGAAGTTGAAATGTGAATGTTTTAATTTTTGTAATTATATTGATATTAATCATTTTAATTATTGATATTATATTATGAAATTAAACAGCTTCAAATATTATTTTAATTTAATTTCAATTTAATTTCAAATATTATTGATATTTTATATTAATTAGAATTTAAGTTTGAATTTGAAATGTGAATGTTTTAATTTTTCAGCGACGTAATTATATTAGCGACGGATATTAATCATTTTAATAATCTGATATTATATTATGAAATTATCAAATATTATTTTAATTTAATTTCAAATATTATTGATATTTTATATTAATTATTGAATATTTTAGCGACGGAAAATTGAAATTTTCGTCGCTAAAGCTTTAGCGACGGAATTTTCCGTCGCTGAATATTTTCAGATTTCAGATTATTTTCAATGACGGAAAATTTCGCCGCTGAAAATAATCTGAAATTAAATTGAATATTCAATGAAAATTCCCGCCGATGCTCAATTCCGTCGCTAGAAACAGTCACCTTCAGCGACGAATTTCCGCCGCTGATAAATTCGCCGCCGATGCTCAATTCCGCCGCTAAAGCTCAATTCCGCCGCTGATTCTCCGCTAATCAGCGACAGTAAAATTTCCACATCAACCTGAAGGCACGGTTTTTAGTAGTGGAATTGACAATTTACACTTCTTTTTTGCCGCCTCATAATTCACGTACGCGCGCTCTTTTTTTGTTTTATTAGGCGCACTAAACTTTTCTCATTCCCGCAGCTTTTTTACTTTTCCCCTACCCGCACTAGTAATTTCCCTAATTTCCTGGCTTGCTTTCTTCTCCCCTCCTTGCCTTTCACCGCGCCATTTTTCCCCAATTTCCCGCTTTTTTCTCCTTGCCTTTCATCCATCACACCGAGTCACATCGATCTTTCCAAGCTAGAACTAGGGCGGATTTGAATGTCTACCGAAGAATTTCTCCAATTTCAAGCTTTTTTTTTTTTTAAATGCTAGATTTTATAAAAGGGAGAAAAAGGAAAACAAGCTAAAGGGGGACAACCAACCTTACCCTTAAAGGGGGGACAAAGGAACCTTACCTTAGATAAAGAAACAGGAAAAATAAACCTAGATAAAACAAAGGAAGAAAACTAATAATTACGATAACGACTCTTCGCACGACGCCTCGACCTTCCGAGGATTGAGTGTCAAGATCAAGGGCTTCAAATTGGGCGTGATCATTATCGAATCTTCATCTTCGATAGTTTGCGTAATGACAAATTTATTAGGTGAGACCGAATTGTTCTCGCATAGTGATTTGGGTATTTATACAAGGAATGAAAGGAGGAGTCAGCTCAAAGTTGGAAGAAAGATTTTTAGACTATGAGATGGAGAAGTAACATCATTAATGACTTTCTCAACAAAGATCAATATCGGCTCGCAAAGTACCATCTCTGGCCGAACGCAATTGCTAGATGGGGCCGACAAGAGCCTCAATACCGAATTGTCCGATAAGTTGCCCCTCTTCATCAATAGTTTTAACCGCAAACCGATTAGGGATAGAGAAGGCTCGAAGGCTTGGGTAGAGCATTAACCGCTTTCATTAACAATCGAAGAATTATCATGGTCTCGTATGATCTTCACCCGAACCTCGCTTCCGGCCGTCATCGGGTTTATTTGACGACGAGTCTTGATTGTTAATAGGAGGCGTGTTATTCTCTCGAATATTCGCCAAGGGTTTTCCTGGCGGAGCAGCCGCTGGGCCGCCACTTGAACATCATTATTATCATGCATGTTGGGAGAGGTATCCACGTCCACACCAACCTCCTTATCATCGGGTCTGCATCATTAGAGTTAACATGAGGCCGGGAAACAGTGCAATGGAGGCTTGTCAACATCAATAACCTGAGGGCTTAAATTGTCCGAGTCAAGATCAAGACAATGGTCTTGTGGGGGTCATCTCACGGGGCTTTAGTGCCTTGTGGGGGGATTCATAATAGGAGTGGGGATTGAATTTGTTTCCCCAGATTCGACGATTTATTACCCGAGGAGGTGCCAGTTCCTTAGTCTCCAACTGCACCCAGAGTTTTTCTGAGTCCACCTAGAAGCTTTGGAGGGGTAATTTCGAGGTGAGGGCTATTCCTTGGCAAATTAGGGTTTATTTGTATTAAGAATAGATAGCTTGATGATCGAGCTTGTATCAGAAAGTTTTTGGTGGGTTTAAATTTTGGGACGTATAGACATATAGCCTCATCTTATGGTGGATAATTCTGCTTTGTCTTCTATAAGACAATATAGAGCGTTAATATTTTAGACTGGGAAATTATTTGGTGGGTTTAAATTGTGCCTTTATCACCCATTACCCTTCATCTACTCCGCTTAAATATGGTGCATATATGGTTAGTAACTTTGTAAGTATCGAGAGTCGGTGATAAAAATTTGAAGAATAAGAGTTTATGTAGTTGTGTAAGTGATAGTTGCTTGATAGAGATGACCCACGGTCCCCAAAGTATCCAATAGCTCTCACCCTAATTGGGCGTAAGATCAGAAGTTAACCCAAAAAAATACCATTTCATACTACTATATTTCCAAATAGTTCCAAAACAACTTAATTTCTTCATTCCTGTTGAATTTTCGGACTGGCCTTGACATCTATATCATCAATATTAACGGCACAATTTACTCCAATCTCAAATATGGGACAAAAAACACATAGTATTATTAATATAATAACAACTAGCAGCTAAAGGGAAACGGGAAATAGTCCGCACAAATTAAAACTTTGAAAAATAATAATAGATAAAGAAATTATCGAGAAATGTATGCGAAACAACCCCAAGGAACTCCAAATGATCATCTGTAATGCAAACAACATTACCTCAACAGATTCAGGTTAGAAAGCCACATACGTAAAAAGACTAGAAAAACAAACTCACAACATAAAACATAAAACTTACGATCTCCAAGTGATGTTTGTGATACAAATATCATGCATAGCCTAAAACAAGAAATAATCAAGCCGTCCATCGCTCAATTTCAAAAAAAAAAAAAAAACCAAATCATATAAATAAACAAAATTTCCACCTTTTGAAACAAAGTTATCCGGGGGATTTGACCAATCTTCTGTGGTCGATATTTTTGCTTTAGTGTACATGTTGCTTTATGGGCAAGCCTGGGCTTCATAGTACCCTTTCTCCACCAGAAATGGGTGTCATTAGTTTGAATAATGGAAATAGCTTAAGCCTCAAAGATTCTAGTTGCTAGATTATGTTTTTATGGATCTTTTCCAGATTATGGAAGGAGCCTCGTGAACCGGCTCTCCTTTTTGATAATTTATTGCTTTAAAGGAATACATCATGGAAACTTTATATTTCATTAATTGTCTGAAGGTGATGGTGAAAAGAAATTTAAATTATGTCTTGTTGTCTTTGTGTTTCAAATTCTAGTTATGGTATTGCATTGAACAATACAAAAAGTGATTATCCCACCGAAGGTTTAGTAACTTAAATTATCTTCATATCAACTGCCTTGTACATGCTTATGTTTTGATTTCAACATTTTGGTAACTGCAGATCACGCTTAGATGCAAAACAAATCTTTTAAATTTTCTTGCTGCTCATTTAAACCACTTTTTGGAGTTCTACATGCACCAAAACTACAATTTGCTCAAAGCATCCATGGTTGTAGGTCCTCAGGCTTCTTTTTTGCCTTGCAGAGATGACTTTAGTATCTCAAATTCTAGACTTTCTCGGTACAACGGAAATGCATGCATCTTACTTACCCGCCTTGTTCTTTTTGTGAGAGATTCTACGCTTTGATTGTGGAGAGACCGCGACAGTGAATTTTCGTCTATGAGATATTCACGTGTTAATTCCTCACTTTATTATTTATTTTGTTCGTTAGGCTTTCACTTGGCTACACTATAATCTTTGGGTTGTATGCATAATTTCTCTTCATTCGAACAGTGATGCCCTGCAATTTGTTTCTGATACAAGTTTGTTTCCCATGAATGCCTCGCAATATGTAGTAAAATTAGGAACATTCTTTTCTTATTTTGTTGTTAGTTTGAAATTCTAATTGATCTCCTTCTTAAGTGAAGTCAGTATACATGGCTTGTGGGAGGCAATAGTGTTATACATTCAATGATGAGAAATCTTTGTTAGCACGAGAGGCTTGTTTATATAATGTAACTTTTCAAACCTTTTGAGGCTTTTAATGTAATTTCAAGAAACAAGTGTTTCTCTTAGTCGTGTCCCCACCGAGACATATGCTTGCTTGTGCTAGATTTATGTTTATCTTTTTATGATTATAATACTCCCTTTGTCCCTAGTTGATTATCTATGAAGCATGGATATGGATACACTTACTCAAAGCTGTATTTTTGGTGTGTGAACTTAGTTACTAGTTAGGCCTGAGGTGAATTCTTTTGTAGAGTTCATGGATAGTTTTAGTAGGTTATATGCTTTTGAGTATACTCCCAGTGTACAGTGGACGCGATACTTGTTTTGTCACTATTTGTTTATAATAAATCTTTACTTATCAAAAAAAAAGGTCTTTGGAACCAAATTTGTGTACAATATCCTTTACAGCAAATGATGAATCCATTTCCTAAAATATACTGGAGTCTGTATATCAATTTTTTTATTTATATTCTTTAATTACATTTTAACGTGTAGTATTTGTACTCATTACATGAACTAATTACTCAACACTTATGAATATGCAAAGTACAACCTAGTTGTTTCTTGTGATTTCATATATGCTGAAGTGAAAAAACATGCTTTGCCATGGTTGATCCTATTAAGCTATTGCTAAGCCTTTTTAACCATCTGCTTGCGAATTACAAAGAACCTTGTTGCCTAGTTATCGCCCATATATTTTGCAATTTTATGGGCTTGTCCGTGCTAATTTCACAAAGAAAAAGTATTGAAGTTTTCTTCTATCAAGATGATGCTTGCATGACATTATGTGGTTCTATCATCCGAATTAATCACTTTAAAAAGAAATCCAACGCAAGTATTTGTACTAGAGATATATCTTTGAAATGATAGGGCCATTCTCTTAAGGATCAATAAATATATTATGACTTTCAAATTTTGAACATTTGCTTGGTCCATTATACTTGGTGGTTGACCATTTTTTATTTTAGGGTGTTGCATTGCTACTGCCAAGCAAAGTTGGCACTTGTGAAGCATTTTTGTGTGTGTGAAAGCATGTGCATTAGTAGCAACTTCATGCTCTACATCTAGCAGTTCCATGATTTTTTTTGGCAATGGTGCCACAATTAAGTTACGCCATTCTTTTCTCTAGCATGTCATACTTATTAAGGTTGTAAGGCATAACAGATTCATACTGTTGTATGCCATTTGGATCTCGAAACAGTACCACTTGAACTGCAAGGAAATTTCTTGAAGGTTGGTACTCCAAGGTATCGATTCTGAACGGTGGCGAGCTTCGCTTTATGTATTCTATCGAGAATCCAGCCTTCCCAAAGAAATTGAGAAAATTGGAGGAACTACAGCATTACCTCAATTTGCAAGAGCAGGCTCAAATTCTAGGCGCTGATGATAAGTATATTTGCGAATACACGGAAGATTCTCCTAACTTTTGGGCAAGTAAGTTTAAAAATTAATCTGTTTTAGTAATGTCGTTATCTATAATGACCACATTTATTATTTTAAGATGGGTTTTAGCCAGTATATATAGCCATTGGTCATTTTAGGGATTGATTTTGTTTTAGTAAGTTGTGATGTGAATCTCTTTTATCAGTATGTGCTCACTCATGTCTTGAACCTAGTTGCTGGTAAAAATTATTTTTCCACTTTTTAAAGTTGAGCAGTGTGAAAGGAGGATCTTTCATTTTGGCGATGTTTGTTACATTAGTTTTAAGTATTACATTCTTAACTTCAAGCATGTGTTTAATTAAGTGAATTATGTAGATCATTGGAAGTACATAGGTAGGCATGAGCTGATTCTTGGAAATACTTTCATTGGTCAAAAAGAAATGCGACCACCAAATAACGAAGTTCCTCCTCGGTTTTATTCTGCTCTATCCGAGTGTTGAGACTGATTTTTTTATAAGTAATAATTAAACAAAAAGAATGAAAATAGGTGACCTTGTACATGGAGTATACCTCACCAAGAGAATTAGCCTAAATCAATATTATTTAAAAAAATCTACAAAAGTAGTGTTAGGACTAGGACTGGATTGAGCAGTCTTGGAACACCAAAAGTGAAGGGTGCAAATCAAAAAATTCTTCAAATCTGGGATAGACATCTAACTCTGGCTTTGAATAGCTTCCTTAGCCCCTGCACTTCCTGTTATCTCGTAATCCAAATTTGGGTTACCAAATGGGTCGGACCTTTGAGAATAGTATCCTTCCGCAAAAATTGTCCTCATAAGAAAGACCTATGTATCGTATGGCACTCGTGGGAAGAAGTTCCGATAGCTATTTAGCACAAGCTATGATTCATTATTTCCCTCATGAGCAAAAGACTGAAGGTCTTTCCGTGCCAACTGAAGATGGATTATCTATGAGATGACTTATCTTGCTTAAGTTCCCCTTTCCGTCTCATATGGAAAAGTTTGTAAGTCCATGGATTATCTATGAGATGACTCAAAGTTTGGAATTCTAGTTATTGGGCGAAAAAACAGGTTGGGGATCTTCCATTCATTATTTATACGATTATGGCAGTGGAATCAATTAAATGTGGGCATCATCATTGGTGACAAGTTTATCTAGTATTGTCTTATTAATACACGAGCTTCATTAAATTTTGCGTAGTGATTGTTTGAGTAATTTCACTAGTTTGTATTGGTGTTTGTACACATGTAGAAGTTGACTGAAAGCACACATTCGCCCCTTAATTTATGGCGTATGAAATATATTTGACAACGGTATTTGTAATTACTAATTATGACTGATAATATTTAAGTCTAGTTACATGGCCTCGATTCATTCTTGCAACCAAGTTTTAAATCATGGGTAAAAATTGATGAAGGTGTCGTCAGCATCATAATAAGCTTTATCACGATCAAGAGTCCAAATTGATGAAGAAGCGATTCCAACTGTAAGATAACATCCTCGCCGCTTGGCAAATTGCGCTGAAATGACCAAGCAAGTCAATTCTAAAGCTTCAAAGCCCCTCGCAACCTCTTTATTTTTTATAAAGAACTACCATAGCAGACCCCAACAAAAAAATCCCATTTGTCTTTAACACAATCAAGGAAATCCGTGTGGTCTAGCCACATACGTTGGAAGTGAAAAACACCCTTGGGTCGTTGAAAACCAGCCTACATCAATAAGCAGGGGAGAATAATCGAATTTCTCTACATAAGTGCTGCACTTTAATTCCGGAAAGCAGCCTGATAATTTCCATTAACAAAAAGTTGAACGTTCCCAATACGGCCACTAGCATCATGATTATTACACCATGTAAAATTACTCCTTCATGGACCGCATCTGTCAAACCTACTTGGTGGGCAAAGGTATTAAAATATGACATGCAAGGCAAAATCATAACCCATAGCTCCCAAATTTTCAAGAATGTAAAATTATATTGAAATCCCTCCTACCAACCATGGCTCATTAAC
>JABEVN020003712.1:0-17144 GCA_013146195.2 Codonopsis lanceolata | reverse complement strand
ATGTTACGTGGTTGCTGCTGGTTATGTTGCTATGTTACGCATTGCTGTTACATCAAGTTGCTGGTTAAGTTAAGCCGGGTTAAGTTACGTTAAGCTTTACGTTGTTGTCGCTGTTAAGTTATTAAGTTGCCATGTTAAGCTGTTGCTGTTGTTAAGTTAAGTTACGTCAAGTTGCTGTTAAGTTACTTGCCTGTTGTTAAGTTACAGTTAAGTTATGTTAACTTAAATCAGTTATTATGTTATGTTACTGCTATTACGCCAAGTTAAGTTGTTGCTAACTTTACATTACGCTTAAGGTAAGTTGCTATACGCCACGTTAAGCTGCTATTACGCCACCTTGCTGCTGTTACGTTACGTTAAGTTACCTTACGTTACGCTTCTTTAAGTCAAGTTAAGTTACGCCACGTTGCTGTTGTTAAGCAGTTAATTTAAAAGCATTACGTTAAGTTATCAAGTTATTACGTTAGTTGTAACATTTAGCCAATAGGCATAGCGTGTTTTCATAATTTGTTCATTGTACTCCATTATAGCATTTCCAATAGGCTTAGCATGTTTTCATGTTATAACGGTTAATCGTGACTCCATTATACCATTTCGCCATTAAGTAGGGCGTTGTTTTCATGTTATAATGGTCCATCGGTGATCTTATTATAACATTTCACCAATTGGCGTAGCGTGTTTTCATGTTATAATGGTCTATCGTATCCATTTTACCATTTTCACTAATAGACGATCGTTTACATGTTATAATGGTTCATCGCTATGTTGCTGCTAAGTTGCCACGCCACGTTAAGTGGCTAAGTTGTTCACGCTACGCTAAGCTGCTAAGTTAAGTTACGCTACGTTGCTTAAGCTAAGTTAAGTTTAATTTAAGTTACATTACGTTAAGTTACGCGCACGCTACGTTAAGTTGTAACATTTGCCAATAGGCATATTGCTGTTTTCATGTTATAATGGTTCATTGTACTCCATTATAACATTTCCCCAATAGCGTAAAGCATGTTTTCATGTTATAACGTATCGTACCATTATACCATTTCGCCAATAGGCGTAGCGTGTTTTCATGTTATAATGGTCCATCTTACTCCATTGTAACATTTCACCAATTGGCGTAGCGTGTTTTCATGTTATAATGGTCTATCGTACTCCATTATACCATTTCGCTAATAGACGTATCGTGTTTCATGTTATAATGATTCATCGTTATGTTAAGTTAAGTTAAGTTGCTAAGTTAAGTTAAAGGTTAAGTTGTTAAGTTACGCTACGCTTTAAGCTAAGTTAAGTTACGTTACGTTAAGTTAAGCTAAAGTTGTTGTTGCTAATTACATTACGCTTAAGCTAAGTTAAGTTACGCTACGCTAAGTTGCTACGTTACGTTAAGCCAAGTTGTTATGTTACGTTGCTAAGTTAAGTTACGTTACGTTGCTATGTAATGTGAATGTTTTTAATTTTTTAATTATATTGATGCTAATCATTTTAATTATTGATATTATATTATTTAATTAACATTTCAAATATTATTTTAATTTAATTTCAATTTA
The DNA here is from genome assembly GCA_013146195.2 of Codonopsis lanceolata. Classification (NCBI taxonomy): domain Eukaryota; kingdom Viridiplantae; phylum Streptophyta; class Magnoliopsida; order Asterales; family Campanulaceae; genus Codonopsis; species Codonopsis lanceolata. The sequence goes on along the minus strand of JABEVN020003712.1, from coordinate 15,603 downwards.
AGTTAACGTTACGTTAAGTTAAGTTAAGTTGTAATGTGAATGTTTTAATTTTTGTAATTATATTGATGCTAATCATTTTAATTATTGATATTATATTATTAAATTAACATTTCAAATATTATTTTAATTTAATTTCAATTTAAGTTTACGTTACGTTACGTTAAGTTAAGTTGTAATGTGAATGTTTTAATTTTTGTAATTATATTGATGCTAATCATTTTAATTATTGATATTATATTATTAAATTAACATTTCAAATATTATTTTAATTTAATTTCAATTTAAGTTTACGTTACGTTAAGTTACGTTAAGTTAAGTTAAGTTAAGTTGTAATGTGAATGTTTTATTTTTTGTAATTATATTGATGCTAATCATTTTAATTATTGATATTATATTATTAAATTAACATTTCAAATATTATTTTAATTTAATTTCAATTTAATTTCAAATATTTTTGATATTTTATATTAATTAGAATTTAATTTTCAATTTATTTTTAGTGACGGAAAATTCCGTCGTTAAAGGTGATCTTTAGCGACGGAATTTTCCGTCCCTGAAAATAAACAAAAATTAAATTCTGAAATATTCAGCGACGGAATTTTCCGTCTCTAAAGGTAACCTTTAGCGACGGAAAATTCCGTCCTTAATAAATTACGCCGATGTTCAATTAATTACGCTAATGCTTAAATTCCGTCAAAAGGTGGCCTTCAGCGACGGAAAATTCCGTCGCTAAAGGTAAAATTCCGTCGCTAATCAGTGACGGAAAATTTCCGTCGCTAAGAATTCCGTCGTTGAAGGCACTGTTTCTAGTAGTAAGCCTAATTAAGATTGCTAAACCTAATTCCACCACTCATCTTGTGACAAGTGGATTCCACTAACAATTAATTAAACTGATCTATACTACATCGGTTGGAGACTTACCTTAGACTTCATTTTACGATTCATTTTCTTCACTTCGTCTTCTGCAGTGCGGAGAGAGTGCGTGAGAGTCTCGGTGAGATCGTCCGTGAGGGTTTGGCTTCCAAGAGATTCGAGACCGCTTGCGTTCCGAGACGACCGCCAGTCGGCCGTCGGGTAGAACGATTGCTACCGATTAGTTTTTCTTGCTTCGTCTTTGCTTGGCTTGAGGTAAGCTATCGATTTCCCTTAGGTCCATGTTAGAGATAACATGCTACCCCCTCTTGCTTCCCTTCTCTCATGTCTAAATCATTGCTCTCCTTGTTTTCTACCATGAAAATTATACGTTTTAGAGAGTATGAATATTTGGGAATTATAGACAATGAATGCAAATGTTTCAAGACTTTCGACCATTATTTGGGAAACGTGATTCTAGGGTTCCATAAATTGGGGACTTGAGACTATTCTTGGCTATGGTTGTTATGTGGATTTATGACCTAGATTAATCGATGCGATAACTTAGAAAAGAGTTTGAAATGCAAATAGTATTTTAACTCTATAAGCTTGGATTTATAGAAATGACTCAACGGAGTCGACATTAGTGAGTTCTTGAACAATATCGGCTCAAGGATCAATCCCTACGACGTTATTGCATGCGTTACACTAGAAAACTAATTCTAGACTATTGAAATGGATTGACTATCATGCTTATAACTTTATGACATAATAAATGCATACTTGATATATTGAGTTCGCTCTTGTCGAGCTCAATCTTGCTTGTTTATTGATGAGATTATATACTTGTCTTGAACGAGGACGCTCTTGTCGGACTCGTTCCATACTAACCATTGTTCAGTAAATACTACTTGGCATTGCATGAGTCCAGCTGGCATACTTGATCCTGTCACACACCCTTCCACTGCTGGCCACAGTGGGGAAGAGCTCTCTCTGGCCAACCAATACGCGCCCATTGAGATTGACTACATGTTTATCCCTAGCATATCCTCGGAAGATCGATGTATTATCACACCCATCGATTCATGCACGTCATGAAGGTGTCTGTTTTGCAGGTCTACGTAGCGGCCCAGCTCTATATCCTCACATTATGTGAACTATGTGCAATAATGTGCATCTTAAATATTTGATCTCCATGCTTGAAATATTGTCTTGCCTAATGTGTTGCATATTGCCATGTCATGCATGATTGATAGCTTACGAGTCTTTATGACTTACCCGTTCCCCTGTATTTTTTTTAGATCCTAGCAGGACAGGACCTTCCCGTTGAGGCTCGCAGTGTTCGTATACTTTAGTTCTCTTTTGATCAGGCTTTTGCAGTTGAAGAGGTGGTTTTAGAAGTCCTCTTCCCTTCTTTTGTATTTTGCAAGGACAATGAGTTGAAGCTAGTCAACTAGACTACACTTGGGAATGTGTATAGACTTGTACTAGTGTTCTCCTGTTAGTTACTTGTAGTATTAACTCTTGTAGTATGTATACTTCTTTGATGCCGGCAATTGTGTTAGCCGTGCCTTGTATATCTTGTTAGCGTTCACTACGTATAGACTTCCGCTGAGCATCCCATTAGCTCTTATTTATTTCCTTGTCGTATTTACTGCTTAGCTTGGGTTCCGGCTGTAGTGTCGCCGAAGACTTGGATTTATTGCTTAATTGTTTATCAGGTGAAATGATTTTGAAATTACCGACCTTTTGTGTCGAGTTCTCTTGCGACTGAAATGTTGCGTCACGTCAGTTTTAAAATTATTTGAGTCCTTGCATGTTCCTTCTTTCTTGTCCTTCTTGTCTTATCTTGTCTTGGGCGCTCCGGTCCGCGTTCCCATCCTGGGTTCAGGGTCGGGGTCGCCACATATCACACATTGGTTGCAAAGTGATGTTGGTTTTTAAAGTGATGTTATTGATTTGATAAAAGACTTATACCATAATTACCAATAGAAAATGTATATCTCACATTAGTTAAAAAATGGTGTTGATTTAAAATTATTTTATATAATTACCAATAAAAGAGATATATAGCACCTTGTTTTTTTAAAAAATGTTAGATTTTAAAGTATTTAGACTAAAGACTTTCACTTTTGCAAAATATGTATCTCACATTAATTACAAAATATTCTACTATTATTATCAATAGAAGAGATGTATCCAACATTGGTTAGTAATTGATGTTTGTTTTAAAAATATTATTATTAATTACCAATTGAAGAGATGTATCATACATTGCTTAGAAAGTGATGTTGATTTTCAAAATCTTTTGATAAAAGATTTCTACCATTATTACAATATTATTAATAGAAGATGTATATCTCATATTGGTTAAAAAATGATGTTGATTTTTAGTTATTTATATAAAAGACTTTTACTATTATTAGCAATAGTAGATATATATCACACATTTGTTATAAATTGATGTTGGTTTTAAATTACTATTATTACCAATAAAAAGATAAATCTTACATTGGTTAAAAAGTGATGTTAATTTTAAAAGTTTTTAAATAAAAAGACTTCTACTTTTATTATCAATAAAAGAGAAGAGAATAGATATATCCCATTATATAGAAAGAGATGTTTTTTTTAAAAAATTCAGATACAAAACTTCTACTACTATTACTAAATAATGAGATGTATTCCACATTGGTTAGAGAATGATGTAAGTATTAAATGTTGACTCACTTCTAACACCATACTTTAAACCTTTATACCTTATTCATCTAAAACTTGATTTGGACAAATAAATATATCATTTCGATACTTTCGCCGAGTAGAACACATTTAAAAAATTACTTTTTCCAACAAACAAATAACACGTAAAGAAATTCGTGCCTCAAATTGCACAATTTTTTTTTCATTAAAACACTAATTTTTTTAACAAGTATTATACTTTAAATCTTGATATCTTATTTATCCAAAACTCGATTTGGATAAATAAATATATATCATTTCAATTGTCTCACCGAGTTGAACATATTTGCGCAATTACCTTCGCCAACAAACAAATGACACGAAAAGAAATTCGTGCCTCAAGTTGCATAATTTCTTTCACAAAAAACATTGATTTTTCAACAATAGAAGAGATGTGTTCCTCATTGGCTAGAAATTGATGTTTGTTTTAAAAATACTATTATTAAGTACCAATAGAAGAGATGTATCATACATTGGTTGGAAAGTGATGTTGGTTTTTAAAGTCATTTGATAAAAGACTTCTACCATTATTACCAATAGAATATGTATATCTCACATTGGTTAGAAAATGATATTGATTTTAAATTATTTTATATTATTATCAATAAAAGAGATATATAACACATTGTTTAAAAAGAAAATGTTAGAATTTAAAGTCTTTCGACTAAAGACTTTCACTTTTACAAGAGATGTATCTCACATTATCTCACATTGTTTTTAAAGAGATGTTTGTTTTAAAAGTCTTTAGATAAAAGTCTTAAACTTTTTTTACCAATAGAAATAGAAAAGAAGTATCTCACATTGTTAGAATATGAATAATGATTTTAAAAGTCTCAAAATAAATATTTTAATACCATAAAGTCTAAAATTAATTTTTTCTTTTCATTTATGACGATGATGATACGAACTGCACAATATTATTTTTATTATTAGTATTACTATTACTATTGCTATTATTTTTTTTATAACAATAATATTATTTTATCAATCATTCATGTGTGACTTATTGTTTCTCAAATATTACCTATTAATAATAGGTATTAATAATTAATACAATAATCAAATATTAATCTCAACTATTAATCTATTCTATTTTTAATAGTAAAAGTCTTATATATATATATATATATATATATATATATATATCATTATTTTCAAACCAATGTGAGATAGAACTTTTCTATTAGTAATAAAATGTTAGATTTGTAATCTAATAACTTTTAAAACCAAAATCAATTTATAACAAATATTAAATACATCCCTACTAATATTACCAATATAAAAGATGTATATTATATTAGTTGTAATTTTTTTTTTTTTTTTGGAAACATGAGCGGCACCCTGCTAGATTTTATTTATAAGAAAAATGAATAACAAACTTGAGGGGGACAACCAGCCTTGCCCTTATAAAAGGGAGGACAAATGAGCCTAACCTCGAAAAAGAGATACAAAGGAGCACCAAAAAGAAACTAAGAGATGCGAACATAAGGGGTACCGATTTTATCAAAGATTATGAGACCACGAATAAAGTTAGGAAGGTCGGCAATGCTAGAAAACATGGAGTCACATTTAGCGTCAGCCCCAAGATTAGTTAAAACATCAGCCACTGAGTTAGCTTCTCTGTAGACGTGATTGAGGCTAAGATCCATCCCCGAGGAAATATGAAGAATTCTGCGCAATAAGTAAATGATGTCCCAAGGCGGCTTGGAAGAACCCTTAATACAATCTAGCAGATTTAGCGAATCAATTTCAATGAGAGCCCGAGTATAACCATTGCTTTGCAGCCAAGAAAGGCCTTGAATGAAGGCTTGACACTCAGCTTTAAAGCTAGTAGAATGACCATAACAAGAAGAGAAAGCAAAAATCAAATTGCCTTGGCTATTACGAATGAAACCACCTCCATAACTTTGACCCGGATTTCCCCGGCAAGCACCATCAGTATTGAGTTTAATCATACCGACCTCAGGCTTGGACCAAGAAAGAAGCTAGGCAGTCTTGGCAGTAACACGCCCTATTCGGCTAGAAAAAATAGATCCCCAGTCAATGAAACTGTGCAAAACTGAATCAGAGCGGATGGAGCATAAAGAGAATTTAACCCGATCAATAATAATGGTTGCAGAACATCTGATACCATCATAAAGAGCCGCGTTGCGGAATTTCCAGAGCTCCCAACAGATGATAGACGGGGTGATGCAGTGCAGAGAAGAATTAGCCTTCGAATACCACCAAGCCATACACCTTGAATTAACCGAAAGACTGAAGCACCGAACAGCACCAAACGTGTTGAATTCGGACCAAACCTGGTCTGCAATGGGACTAGAAAGGAAAACGTGGGAGTAGGTTTCCTCATGGTCGGTGGAGCAGCAAGAACATCGAGAAGCAAGCTGAATACCTTTCGTAATGATACTTTCATCAATGGGAAGTTTACAATGCCATAAGCGCCATATAAATATTCTAATATGGCGAGGAAACTTACTGTGCCAAATGAAATTGGCCGAGTCCATGAGAGAGTCTTTATGACGAATTAACTGCCAGGTCGAGGCTAAAGAGAATCCACCCTTAGAGGTAAGGCTCCAGCACGCAAGATCAGGGTTATCAGATAAAGAGATGTTGTGACTCACAAGGGAATCGGAAGCAGCAGCACCGAGAGCCAAGCGGGCAAGTGGAGTAACTTGATTCATGTCATTAAACAAGTGACAAACTTGAGGAAACGAGGAAGATGGGGCATGAGCCAGACTTTCATTAGGCAACCAGTAGTAAAACCAAGTTGAGCAAGTTCCTTTCCCTATGATCCATTTAATATAGGGCTCAACGTCAGATCTGATCGAGCACATCCGCCGCCAAGTGTAAGAGCCGCGACTAGTGGCTAAAGAGGGATGAGACAGACTGCAGTATTTGGTCCTCATAAATTTCGCCCAAAGGCTATTGCCAGATCGAAAACACCACCATAAGTTCACCGAATAAGCCCGGACAATATCAAAAACTGAACGGATACAAATGCCACCTTCTTTGACAGGTCTACAATAGTTAGACCAAGCAATCCAGTGAGATTTAGCTTTGCCTTCAATAGAGCCCCAGAAAAAGTTAGATAGGATTTTATTGATTTGTCTGATAACCGTAGACGGGGGATCGAGAACAGCAATCTGGTACATAATAATGGAGCTTAGCACTGAATTGATAAGAGTGGTTTTACTCGATTTGGTGAGGAAGCATCCAAACCAAGAATTGATCCTAGACTGCAACTTCTCAACGAGCGGGTCAAAAAAGGCTTGCTTTTTCCGGCCTTCAAAAATAGGGCAGCCTAAGTAGATAACAGGCAGCTGTTTGTAACCAAAACCCAAATGTCTTTTAATAGTTGCAATGTGTGAAGAGGTTGTCCGACTGGAAAGAATGAAACAACTTTTGTCTGCATTAATCATCTGGCCCGAGCAGCTCTCAAAAGCAGAAAGAAGATTACGGTGCTTCACCAAAGAGTGTTTATTACCGTTGCAGAAAATAATGACATCATCGGCAAAGGCCAAGTGCGAAATAATCGGGCAGCCACTAGATGTAGAGAAGGCAAAATGAGGATTAGACCGCTGCAAATCATTGAGATTACGACTAAGAACTTCAGCAGCAATGATAAATAAACTAGGAGATAGGGGATCCCCTTGCCTCAAACCGCGGAAGGAATGAAAGAAGCCAGTCGAGGAACCGTTAATCAAGATGGAGAACCAATTGATAGAAATAATCCTCCAAATCATGTCGATAAATACTTCGCTAAAACCAAACTTCCGAATAACCTTAGTAAAAAAGAACCAATCAACTCTATCAAAAGCTTTAGCCATATCCAATTTAATAATAACGTTCAATCCATTAATTTTTTTGGGAAGATTGTGAGCCAATTCATGGGCAAGCAACAAATTATCCTGAATAACTCGACCCTTAGTAAATGCACTTTGATTCTCCGAAATAATGCAAGGAAGAACAAGAGCTAGCCGAGCAGAAATCAATTTAGAAATCACATTGTTACAGAAATTACATAGACTAATAGGCCGGAGATCTTTAAAAGAAACAATATTATCAGACTTCGGGATAGTGGCTAAGAGAGTGCTAGTCCAAGATTTAGGCATATCAAAACTAGCGAAGAACTTACAAATAGCCAAATAAAAATCATCAGCAATTATCTCCCAGCAAGAGGTATAAAATTTACCAGTAAAACCATCCGGACCCGCCGCAGTATCACCACAAAGCTCAAAGACAACAGCCTTAACCTCATCAAGAGAGGGAGAGGCAGTAAGCATGTCGTTCTGATCAGAAGAAATAAGAGATGGAATGGCCGAAAGCAAGTCATTGTCGGAAGTAGGGCAAGCAGTGAGCTGCTCGCTATAAAAATCAGTGGCTGCCTTCTTGTTGAATCTTGCATAGAATTAAATTTGCTTAAAATCATTCCACTTGATTGTCAGCCAAGAACTTAAAATTATCTTTGGTCAGCCTGAAATTATTTGTCAGTTATTCACTTCAACTGACCATAACGATTTTTAGTGTCAGTTTGCTTTCCTTATTTGATTGATCAATACTTGTACTGACACTTTCTTACTTATATGTTTTTTGTAGATATTCTGCTAGATATTCTTTCACAGGATCTTTTGTGATCTTGTATCTGCCAAACACATTTTCAAATTCAAAATGTGTTCCTAACGGGTTACTCTTGAAGTTCATCTATAAATACCCACTGGAAACATTTTTGAACATATAGAAGTCTGAAGCCTCATACTTTCAAGAAATTCTCTGCGTTTTAGTCTTCTTAAAAACCATAGCTAGATAATCTTTCTTGTATACATCTTTCTAGTTATTGTTTAGGCAAACACTGAGTGATTCCTTTTTCATATCTTTTGAAATCAATCAGTTTGTATCACGAGTTTGATTGATTCTCAATCATTCTCCACAAACACCGGTATTTTTGTTGTACACTGATCCATTAGTGATCAAATAGATTTTTAATAAAATTAGTGCACTTCAAAAATCCAAGTCTGACCAACTTGGTAGTGCACGTAGCAGTTTATCTGTGAACCACTTCAACTGATTTGTCAGCCATTACTTATACTCTCACAAACTAACTTAACACTTAAGAAGTTTACAACTGATTAAGTGCCAGCCAGTTCTAACATAATTGTTTATTTACTTGTTCTCATAAATTGTATTTTAGTTTCTTCTTTACATTTAGTGATCAACTTGAAAAGCCAACTTATTTTGAAAACCGTTGTGTCAGCTAGCTGACCAACTCTCATCAGCTTAAGGCATTTTTAAAGTATCAGCCAGCTGACCAATTTCAGATGACTGACAAAACCAGTTTTCTGCTGCCAACTTTAAAAGGTTTCACAAATCAATCCTCAAAGTTTTAAAGGCTATTCACCCCCCTCTAGCCTTAATTGTTGCCTACTGGACTTACAATTGGTATCAGAGTCTGCTTTCTGAAAAACTATTTTCCAAGCCTAACAGCTTGAAAGCTCGATCATGGCAACTCTAAAAGCTTTTCAATCAAACAATGTTACTCAAGTACCTATTTTTGATTGAGATCACTTTGATATTTGGAAGGAAAGGATTACAAGATATATGAACAACATAGATAAACGATTAATGGAATGTGTGAGAGGTGGTCCTATGCAGCCTATGAAAATTAATACTAAAGTTGGTAAATCTTCTACTGCAGATGATGATACCATAAACCCTCTTGCACCTGTAGAAGAAGAATACGTCCTCAAACCTCAATCGAATGGACCGAGGAAGATAAAATTACCGATGGATCGGATGCCGTAGTACACATTCTATCAAGTGTCACGATGAAAACTACAAACAAATCTATGATCAGTGACGCCAAAGAAATTTGGGATGCTCTTGTTGAATATGTGGAAGGAGACCAAAACACCAAGGACAACAAACTCTATGATTGCATACAAGAGTTTGATGCCTTCAAGAAGGACCCAAAAGAATCTTTAAAGAATGCCTATAACAGATTTCTCGAGGTAAGTAATAAATGTTCTTCTCTTGGTAAAGTCTATAGTATGAAAGATTTAAATATGCGTTTTCTTAGTAGCTTGGGAAGTAGATGGCATGTAAAGGTCACTGCCATTAAGGAAGCAAGAGACTTGAACAAAACTCATATCGTAGTCTTGTTGCAAGTCTAAAAATCTATGAAAAAGAAGTTCTCAAAACTCAAGAAATTGAGAAAAATTTAAAGGTATATCTCTTCAAGCCGAAGAAGAAACATAAAAACTTCTACATCTCTATCGATGATGACTTTGATGAAGATGAATTTGTCGCTTTTGCTAGACAATTTAGAAAGTATAAATCTTTTAAAAAGAACTTTCAAAACCTTGACAAACTTTCAAAAGTCTTCATCAAATCCTCAAAACCTTCCTCAAGCTTCCAAAAACCATCTACTTCAAACTTTCAAAAGCCTTACTTCAAAACTAATGAAGACAAGGTTGAGAAAGAAAACCGCGTGTGCTTTAATGTAGAAAGCCCGGTCATTTTGCTTCAAATTGTCCTTTTACAAAAAATGAGTATTATAAAAGAGCTCCCATAAATTTTGAAAAACAAAAGGGTTTAGTTCTTTGAAGATCAAAATCTTGCAACATGGATTGAAACATTCTCAAGATGAATCGCCGATTTTGAGCAAGAAGCAAATCTATGTCTTGTTGCGAGAATCAACAATATATGATTAGAAAATGAGTTTCCTAGTCCAAAATATTCAAAAGAGTCTCGAAAATGAGTCGCCAAGCTCACCTATTAAACTCCAAATCCGACCAAGGTCATCAAACCCGATCGCTTGTGGTTAAGAAAATAGGAAATGGATTTTATGGACAAGGAATCATAAGTCGCCGGAAAAAAAAGTCAAGTCAACTTCTCCAGGACTGCTGACACCAATGTGTCAAAAAGGCAGGAGGAGAAGGGCACTGACTCTAGTGTTGATGATTTCTTTGTCGAACAAATGCAAGAAATGTATTCCAAGTTTGAAACACTTAAAAGAATCCATGTTTCTTTATCTAGAGATTTTAAAAGAATTTCAAGAAAATCGTGAGCTTCAAAGATCAATGAGCTTTACAAAGTTCAAAGAAAAAGAATTGCTGCAACTTAAAAGCCTCAATGAAAAACATGAGATTCAAGCAAAATCTCGGATGCCCGATTGCCGACCTTGTAGAAAGAAATCTTCGACGACCAATGTTGTTGATACTTACTCAAAGTCAAAAGCTCAGCTTTAGAAACCATCATAAGTCAACAGAAAAGTCATGAAGACCAACATGGTCTTGGATACTCAAAGGATGATGAAGGACTCGTGAGATCGGACACCAAATGGTGAACCTAAGATTCTCGCCGAAAAGGACAAGGGATCGGCCTATAATGCCTTTGTGCCATTCACTTATCCCAAAAATATGCATTAGCTCAAGAGGTCCATTAACAAAAAGGATAAGCTGAACAATGACAGTTGTCAGTCTTCTGGTCACAAGCCTCAAAATCAGACAGCTAAACCAACAACTGACAAATGTCAGCTAGCTGACAAAAGAGGAGGATTCAGAAGAAAGGCAACTAACAAGTTCAAGCCAATAAATTTTGTTGTTGCTAAGACCTCTAAGCTGAGTCATAAGGAATCAAAGAATTCACCTCAAATGACTGATAAACCTGGTTATCACAAGTGTAATATTTGTTATACTTTTGGTCATCAGTCACATGAATGCTTGTATAGATTTAAACCTCCGACGGAATCAAGATGCCTAATTTCGAGGCGGTGTTTGGTTACCTAAGAAAACTAACCCTTTGGACCCAAAAGTATAAAGGGTACCATGATTTAAATATTCATATTTCGGTATGCTTAATGGCGGATGATCAATCAAGCGACATATGGATATTAGACAAGCGATGGATGCTCGCGACACATGGTTGGATCGGTGAACTCCTTACTAACATTAATGCAGCCAAAGGACCCTCTGTCATTTTTGGAGACAACTCAAAAGGAAAGACTATAGGGTATGGATCCATTATCAGAGGATCTATAATAATTGAAAATGTCTCATTGGTACAAGGTTTGAAACACAATCTTTTAAGTATCTCACAATTCTGTGATAAAGGTATGAGCTACTCTTTCTCTTCTACACACTATTTTATCAAAAATAGCATCACAAATGAAATTTTGCTCACGTGGTTCCGAAAAAGAAATGTTTTTGCTATTGATTTACTCTCTTTAAATAATAGTACTCAAATTTGTTTGGTAGCAAATAATACTTCAAAAATTCATGGCTTTGGCACAAAGACTTTCACATTTGAACTTTAAATATCTTTCAAAAGGAGATTTGGTGAAAGGTCTGCCATCCATAAATTTTCCTACTGACAAAAAATGTGATGCTTGTATTTTAGGAAAAATAACAAAAACCTCTTTCAAACCAAAACCATGTCTTTCAACCAAAAGAATTCTTGAGCTTCTACATATGGATTTATTTGGTCCTATTACAACTGCAAGTTTAGGAGGAAACAGGTATACCTTGGTTGTTGTGGATGATTATTCCAGGTATACATGGGTAGAAATGATGCAATCCAAGGATGAAACTTACAGCATTCTCACTTCCCTATTCAGAAATCTTCAAACTCAAAAGGAATGTGAGATTATAAGTGTTAGATCGACAATGGTACGAATTCAAGAATCTTGGCATGGATACATACCGTGATGATCATGGAATTGATCATAATTTTTCGGCAGCTAGAACCCTCAACAAAATGGTATAGCCGAAAGAAAGAACATGACACCGATTGAAGTGTAAAACAATGTTAGCAGAAGCAAAATTGCCAAAATATTTTTGGGCAAAAGTTGTCAACACAACATGTTTTACACAAAATAGATCTCTCATAAATAAGTTTCATGGTAAGACTCCCTATGAAATATGGAGAGGTAGAACCCCTAACATTGCTTTCTTTAAAATCTTTGGGTGCAAATGCTTCATTCACTACAATGGTGGTGATTACAGAGGTAAATTTGATGAAAAAGCTGATGAAGGTATTTTTGTTGGTTATGCTAAGCATAGTAGAGCTTATAGAGTTTATAATAGAAAAACTCAAGTAATTGTTGAATCTATGCATATTACTTTTGATGAATCAAATTTATTTGAAGTCTACTAAGACTCTTGATGTTACTAACAATTTTGAGATATTTGAGACAGGAAATGTTGTTGGTTCAATTCAAAATAATCCTCATCTTCAACACCTCCTACAAACATAGATATTCAAAATGAGCTTGGCGAGTCGACAACCTTGTGACAATCTAATCCTGATCACAATTGATCGGTCGGTGACACACTTGATTCTAAAACTATTCAATACGGTCGGTGACATTCATCCTTCTCCACCTTTACAAACTGAACCTCTTGCAGATCTTCCTAAAGAAATTAGGGAAGCTAGACATCATCCAATTTCAAACATCATTGGAGATCCATTTGCTGGCTTAAGAACCAGAAGTAGCTCCAGAAATGAAACTCTTGATTCACATGCCTTTGTCTCTTCCATTGAACCCAAAAAGATTGATGAAGCTTTGGAAGACCCTGGATTGAGGCCATGCAAGAAGAGATAAATCAGTTCGAAAGATGTAAAGTTTGGGAACTTGTGCCTAGACCCTCAGATCAACAAGTCATTGGAACTAAATGGGTGTTTAGAAACAAGTTGGATGAAGATGGAAATGTTACAAGAAACAAAGCAAGATTAGTAGCCCAAGGCTATAGACATGTGAGGATGGCATTGACTATGATCAAACATTTGCCCTTGTGGCAAGGACCGAAGCCATCAGACTATTTCTTGCTTATGCAACCTTCAAGGACTTCAAGGTATATCAAATGGATGTAAAAAGTGCATTTCTGAATGGAGATCTACAAGAACAAGTATTTGTTGAGCAACCTCCTGGTTTTCTTGATCTCAAAAGAAGGACCATGTTTACAAAATTAAGAAAGGCTCTTTATGGTCTTAAGCAAGCCCCAAGAGCATGGTATGAAACTCTATCCAAATTCCTTATGGAAAAAGGGTTTCAAAGAGGTAAAATCGATACTACTCTTTTTCTCTTTAAAGCACAAAGGTAATATATTACTAGTTCAAATTTATGTTGATGATATTATTTTTGGATCTACTAATGAAATTTTGTGTAAGAGATTTGAACATCTTATGAAAGGAAAATTTGAGATGAGCATGATGGGAGAACTAACTTACTTTCTAGGTTTGCAAATTAAGCAAACTGAAGAAGGAATTTTTATCCATCAATCTAAATACACAAGAGAGTTGATCAAGAAATACAATCTTCAAGAAGCAAATTCAGCAAATACTCCAATGGGAGTTGAATCTCACTTGGTCACCGATGAAAAGGGTAAGCGAAAGCAAGTCATTGTCTAGGAAGTAGGGCAAGGCTAGTGCCGCTATAAAAATCGATGGCTACCTTCTTGATATTGTCTTCGCACTAACCAAATTACCTTGAAGATCATTGATTCTCGTGAATAAAAAGCTTGGTATGCTTTGCCCTTAACCGAGGAATGAAATAGCTTTGTATTGCCTTCTCCTTCTTTAAGCCATCTGAAGAAGATGCGGTTTCAAGCCAATACTTTTCTTCTTAAGTTTGTGTTGAAGATTACCTAAGTAGCCAAGTTGTTGAAGATTGCCTTAGCCAAGTTGATTTGCACGGTTTGAGCTGTTATTGTTGGCTTCATATAGAATCTCTTTGCAAGAGCCTCATCCTCCGCCGTTTTAATGGCCTGAAAAATGTTACCAAATATAGATTTGTTCCAAGGTTTTAAGGCCCGGCGCACTTCCTTAAGTTTGATTCGCAAACTTCACTATAGGCCTACCACCAACATTAGAAGTCCAAGCATTCTTAACGGCTCCAAGAAAGAAATGATGATCAGGTCAAACATTGAGAAAGCGAAAGGTATAAGGCCGAGGACTCATGGAAGAAGAAATCTCCATCAATAAAGGAGAATGATCGAAATATGTTCGGTTGAGATGCTCAATCGAAGTGGAGAAGTTGGAGGACCGGGCCGGAGTAGCCGTCTGTCGGTCGTTGAAAAATGGTAGCATTGCCATCCCTATTGTTACACCAAGTAGCCGACTATCATGAAACCCCAAATCGAGAAGCCACCAGCATTTAAACAAGGCGAAAAGTTTTGAAAGTATTTTGATAAAAGATTTCTACTTTTATCACCATAGAATAGATGTATCTTACATTGTTTAGAAAAGATGTTAGTTTTAAAAGTCTTATATTAAAGACTTTTAATCTTATTACCAATAAAAGACATATATCTCACATGGTTTAAAAATAAATGTTTGTTTAAAAATCTTTAGATTAAAGACTTTTTGTTACAAGTAGAATAGATGCATGTATCTTACATTGGTTACAAAGTATTCTACTATTATTATCAATAGAAGAGATGTATCACACATTGGTTATAAATTAATGTTGATTTTAAAAATACTATTATTATCAATAGAATAGATGTATCATACATTTGGTAGAGGGTAATGTTGATTTTCAAAGTCTTTAGATATAAGACTTCTACTATTATTACCAATAGAAGATGTATATCTCATATTGGTTAGAAAATGATGTTGATTTAAATTTTAGATAAAAGACTTTTACTATTATTACTAATAGAAGAGATATCCTACATTGGTTAAAAAATGATGTTGGTTTTAAAAGTTTTTAGATAAAAGACTTTTACTTTTATCATCAATATAATAGAAGAGATGTATCCCATATTTTTAGGAATATATGTTGGTTATAAATTTTTAAAGATAAACGACTTCTATTATTATTACCAAGCGAGGATATGTATTCCCACATTGGTTAGAGAGTGATGTTGATTTTAAAAAGTCTACCATTATTAACAATTGAAGAAAAGTATTTCACATCGATTAGCATAGTGATATTGGTTTAAAAAATTTTAGATGATGTATCTCACATTGGTTACAAAGAAATGTATCTCACGTATTTGGAGGGGTTTCGCGAGGCCC
>JABEVN020003711.1:0-17156 GCA_013146195.2 Codonopsis lanceolata | reverse complement strand
AAAATTCTGATAGAGTTTTTAGCAATGATTAGACACTGTTGTTTGTGCGGATGTTATTTGAAGTGATGCTTCATTGTTTCTTGTCTACACCATTTGATGTGCTTTCTAACGGTGTTTCAGTGCTACACATATATACTCTATTGAGGGTGTGTTTGGCTACACCAATTCCATAACTTGGAATTGGAATTGGAGCATAGAATTCTAATTCTATTGTTTGGATACTAAAATAAGGGATAAAATTGGAATTGATTTATAATTCTACTACCCCCAATTCCATAAAATCAATTCCATAACAAAACTAAAAATTACAAAACCAATTCTACACCAATTCGAAACTATCGGGATTTTTTTAGGTCGCGCTGGTTCCTTGTTTCGTCTCCATCTTCCGGACCAATTTCCTTCTCGCTCAAACTCCCGAAACTGGAGTGCTTCGCCGGAGACGGAGACACTGAGACCTCCCGCCGCGGCAATTTGGAGGCGGACTTGACAGTGACGCGATTCCGGACGGTGCTAGCGCCGAGAAACGATGGGTAAACATAGTCGCGATCGGAGAAATTGAAGGGGGTTTGACTAGCGAAGCCCAAGGTGTTGGTAATGGCTCCAGGGCCGGAGCTGTCCGAATCAATGGGGCTAAATGCTTTCTCACTAGAACTAGGTATGTTGCTTCTAGTAACTTCCTCATAATAACCACTGGCTTTTGATTTAAACAGAAACATATTGAAGAATCTAGTTCGTGATTTTGATGCTTACTACCTTTCCTTTGTGCTCGTCATTTGTGTGTTCGCGAATCTGTTACTGAAGGAGTGAAGGTTATAGAGTGTTAACTAGGAAAGTCAATAAGCGAGATTGGTTGCGGCATTCTCTGGCAACAATGTCTTCATGACTTCAAACATGTGTTACAACTTTCTTTTTCTTTCTAACTTTTTAAGCACTTAGACCGACTGTCTATATCTCAGAAAATGCTAGGGAACGGAAGGAAACTCAAAAAAAATTAAGCTCTTTAAAAGATCATATATTAACTGGGAATAGCTTATTACACTTGATTCAAATTTAGAAGCACTATAAATTGTGTGATCGTCTTCATAATTGAGGCTTTTATTTTTCTTTTCATTTTCCTTTCTTTTTCTAATATCTATACGAAGCGAGTCTTAAGGCCTTAAAATCTGCTCCTTGAGGCTGAAGATGGAACCTTGTCATTTCTTATTTACTTGAGTAACTTGACTAGAGAATCATCCTAAGCTAGTAATGATCAAGCAACATCATCTGATGCTCATAGTTAACTTCTTTCTTTGGTCAATTTAGACTTCTTCTAGTGGGATGCTTTTGTTGAGTCCTGTTATTTACATGAATTAGTCTGCAACATTGTGAATATTTAAGCTTCTGTTGGGACCAAGATGGTTGAAATATTGAACAAACTCTTTCGATGAAATAGGGTGTACTGGATGAAGAAAAATGATCTTATGCCCTTATCATGTTAGCGTCCGGTTTAAATGCTTGACCTTAACATACATACCATGAGATGAGAACGAGGACGAAGATTCTGATTCCTTGAAGCAGCACCATTCCCATTCGACATGGACGAAGTGATAACGGTGCTTGTAATAGGCCTATGTTGCCCATCAGAATATATTGGGCCATCTAACCATGGAATGGGTGACCGGACCCCATCAAAACCAAATCTTGGATCCTGATAAGCATTTTGCACCCCTTCCGTAGGTGCCATTTGCATTGAAGGAAGAAATACTATGATTGTGGGCCATGCTTTTGTGCTCCTTTCCTTGATACTCATTCTCTTACTTCCCCAGAAATGATATACAGATATAAAACACCTCCATGGGTTCTGGAAAGGAATATGATAACAGACGGTAATTGTAAAGCTCATACATGTACCTGTTTCTGTTTGCAAGGAAGTTGGGACCAGTCTGCAGTCAGCGATCAGCATGCAAATACAAAGTAGACCATTTTCCTCCGGCGATGGTGTGATGCATATGTCTCTATTGGTGCTTTTCTTTTCTTTTCAATTCTACTCCTATGTGTTTATGCATCAATGTGCTAGTTCCTATGCATTATTAACAACTTGAGGACACATCGGCTTGTGCTTTTAACTTAAGTTTCATATGTTCATCTTCTTAACGGTTAGGCGGAAAATGTTTCTATCTTTTGTCATGAATTCTGATGTTGCACTTTCTCCAAGTTTGTTAGTTGGTATTTCTTTCTGAACTTTTGAAACTTCCATGTCCATTTGGCTTCTCTCAGTTAAGCTCTCGCTATGAGTTTTGATTAAGAAACTTCTATATTACTTCAATGGCAATTATAAAAAAATGGCATTGACCCATTTAAGAACAATTAATCCCTTCTAGTCCTTAGAGTTAAAGTAAATTACTCTAAAATTAATTACCAAGTATGTTTACAATATAACCATTTGACTTTGCCTAACGTTTGTGCAGCTTATTAGTAGTGTTCTTAGCAGTGAGTTTGGCTTATGTTTTAAATAGTAAATGAGAAGTTTGATGCATGTGGCTTATGGGAATTTATCCAAATGAAAAAAAGCTTTTCAACCAAATACTAGGTCTCTATCTTTGGTGTTATCTTAGTTAATTCCTTATCAATTTCAATTTGATTGTTTGTTTTAGATGTAATAGACACAGTAGTTTATGGTTGTCTTTTTGTCTCTTTGCTTATTATGACTTCTGATGTTGTTACATTTATTTTCTCGAATGCGTGTTAAAGGTGATCTGGTTGATGCTGTTGTTCCTTTTATGGGTGAGTCAATAAGTGATGGCACTTTGGCGACATTTCTGAAGAGTATGTTCCCTTTTTCTTTTCCGTTCATCAGTTATCTACCGTGGCTTAGTTTATTTGCCCATATCTAATTGATATATTTTGAGCAGAACCTGGTGACAGAGTGGAAATGAGTGAAAATGAGCACATTCATTTTCATATTATTTTTAGCTGTGTTTGTATGTGAAGGTATGTGAACGAGTAATACTACTTGCCATATTTTTTATGATTTTTCCTAGTCGCAATCAAATATGACTGTTCGGTGGTGGAAACTTTATAAATCACATGAATGGATAGAGTTAGTCAAAAGAAAAATGGTGTTGCTTGCTAATATAGAATTTGCAAATAATGTTCTTCCCGCATTTCCATAGCAAGTAAGTTTATTCTAATATGCATGGGACATCGATAAATTTGGCATCTTTTTTTTTTTTTGTATATACACACGCCCGCACACCTTCGCATGAGTGTATTTATCATTTTACATACGCATGTCATTATCGATTTTTTTATTGTGTTTGTTCTTCTTAAGGTTCATCCCGATGTCGCCCCTTATAGGACAAGAATTGTTATTGACAACCCGGAAGACATTTGTCAATTGTTTGCTCAAGCAATAGCGCGCAGGGTGCTCAAACAACATGTTAAGTAGAATTAGAAATGGAAGTGAACGAAGAGTTTTTTGACTTAGAGAGACCACTGGGACCACCGAGGGAAACGTGAGAAGCTTAGAAGATGATGCTATGCATTCACTTTCGGAGGGAAAGTAGACAAGGAAGGTCCAATAGCTCATCATCATCTATTTTCGCCCCCAAAAAGCGTTTAAGCATAGTGGTTCTCAAGCATTATATGATGTACTCTCTCTCGTCATATGGCGGAATTTCTTGACCGCTTCATGAACTCTGTGAGTAAATTTAGTTGTTTGGAGAATAGCAATATTAAACGGTGTTAGCTTTTTATTTTATATTTATGAAAGTTGAAACTTGTTTGGTTATTATATTTTTTTTATTATTTGAAACATTGCTTTTTTTATTTGATATATATTTTTATAATTTGATTTTATATTAAAATGTGTTAGTTTTTTGTATTTTATGTTCTATTGCAGGGAATATAAGAGAAACACATATAAGTGATAAATTCATTTCCGTGAGACTACATGAGTATCCAAACAATAGAATTGGAATTGTAAATCAATTATAATGGAATTCTATAGATTAGCCAAACAATAGAATTGAAACTCTATGGAATTCGAATATGTTGAAATTCAATTCCATAAAATTGTGATTCCAATTCAATTCCAATTATGTGTATCCAAACATACCCTAAGAGTTTTTGTTTGATTTCTATTCTTACAGTGTTTTCATATTGTATTTTAATATAATTTTTTAATTAATGAATTTTTTTTTTTTGTCATAAGAGATTATCTACGAGCTTTCCTTGTAAATTTGAATTACTTTCTTATGTTATTTACTCACTTTATTTACCATATTAATCCGCTGCTATCTTCTGAGTGTTCAAGCGAAATGTGGTATGGAAATTAATTTGTGTTGATGAATCCTACTTACCATTTCAACTTATATTATTAATACACACGCATATAAAAGTACTTTTGCAATTTTTATCTTTTTTTCTAGAACTTTTATCATAACTGCATGTCATTAAGTTAGACTATCCACACCTCAAACTTTACACTTCCTTATTTTTTCAATATAAGTATTGTACCTTTGATGTAAATTATAAAAAATGGAATGTAATGACTAAGAATGAAATATTAGGTGTGAATTGCCCCGCCTTTGTTTTATTTTCACGAAGTGTTAGATTTTTAAGTTAACTAACTACAAAATCGCTAGACACCTTCCGCTCTATAATATAAGTCATTTTTTTGAGAGTTTTTATATTCAAAATAAATGTTATTTTGTAATTTTTAATGAACCTTTTTTTTTTAATTTTATTTATATTTATTGACTCCGTAATTTATGTTAGACTTTTTAGACAAAAATATCAAAAAAACATCCAATTAATATTTAAAGTAAAACAGATAAGAACATTTTAGTTTTTATACTCCCTCCGTCCCTAAATTATCGTCATCCTTTCCTTTTTCGTCCGTCCCAAAATAATTGTCCACTTTGAAACTTACCTTTTTAGAACATCACTTTTACCACTTTACCCTTACTTTTTCATTCTACTTTAATTATGGGTCACATATACATGGACATTAAAGGAAACTACACATTAAACCAATATAAATAATCAAGTCAATTACTTTTTCTTAAATGGTGCGCCGGGTCAACCCAGACGATTATTTAGGGACGGAGGGAGTAATAAGTTTCATTAATTTGTGTAAAAAGTTTCACGTATATTTTAAAAGATATGGAGTATAATTTAGAATAATATAATTTTTTGGTCCTTAAACTATACCAATACTATGCGTTTGGTCCTTGTACTTTTTTTTGAAATGTGTTTGGTCCCTCAATTCGGTTTTTTTTGGTCAATTGCCCCTTCTTACCGTTACCGTTACTAAAAAGTTAACATTGACTAACTTTTCAAAATGTCAAACTATAGGGACTTAATGTGTCAAAAAAATTAAACACTCGGGAAAAGGCATGACAGACCGAAACCCAGACTGTGTTCAAGCATTCATGCCAAAATACTTAAATCGGCCTTGGTTTTGATGGAATTATCGATAATTCCCGGATACATACACAAAATGTGGTCAACTTGAAAATTAGGCCGTATTGTTGTGTCATGACATCGATGATATCGGGTTCGCCGAAAAGGTTTTCCCTACAAAGGATTCACCAGGTTTTCACAGATGTCGGAGGTTACGCAGCCTAATGAAATTGGGTTTAGTGTTCGGCCGAGGGGGGTCGGGCGGACTAATGTGAGATGGCGTGGTGGATGGATCAGTAAATAGTCACGATGGAGAGAGAGAGATCCGTGAAAGCTAGAGGGAAGAAGCCGAAGATAGATCGAACTGGAGTTCCGGCGGTAGGAAGATAAATCGGAGAAATTTGGAAGAGAGACGACATCTATGGAGATGAAGATGGAGATGGTGAGAGAGCTCGGGAAGATGAGACAGGGGAAGATGAGTGACCGATAACTGAACTGGAGTTCGGCGGTAGGAAGAAGAGCGCGGAATCCGAGAGAGACATCTATAGAGATGGAGATGGAGAGAAGCTCGGGGAAGATGAGGCTAGGGAAGAAGCCCGATAGGAAGACGGCAATGGAGGATTGAAGAGCAAACTCTGCCACCGACACGACAATGGAGGATTGAAGAGTAAACCTCTGCCATCGTTTTCTTCACAAACTCACCAAAGTAGAGGGAGGTGGCTGGATTGACAATGGAGGATGGCGTTCGCTGGCTGGATGAAGAAGCTAGACGGGCATGGCTGGAAGAGAGAGAGAGAGAGTTGACTGGCCGAAGACAATGACGTCCTTCTTTTATTTTTTATCGGTGTTCATGCCTCCTCCCTGAGTGTTTAATTTTTGACACATTAACTCCTTATAATTTGGACATTTAAAAAAGTTAGCCAATGTTAATTTTTTTAGTAACGGTAACGGTAGGAAGGGGTAATTAACCAAAAAAATCGAATTGAGGGACCAAACACATTTAAAAAAAAATACAGGGACCAAACGCATAGTATTGGTATAGTTCAAGGACCAAAAATTTATATTATCCTATAATCTATATATATATATATATATAAGCTAAAAGAGGTAAAATCCCGCCAAAATACACTTGCTAAAAAAAGAAAGTCATCTTTGAATATTATTATATACTAGTTAGCATGCATTTGGAATACAAATCTGATTAATTGATTACACAATTCTCAAGATTTATTGAAAATGTGCAAATATGCACATGTTGTAGAAAATACCAAGTTTCTATGTAGTAGTATTTAATATGAGTAGTCACCCATGTGAAGATTTGTAAATACAAATCTCTTTTGGTGTATACTTAATTTACTGATTAATTAAAATTAGCAAATATAATAGTTGAATAAGAACAAATGTGTGATAAAAAACATATTCATTGAATACATGCGATTACAAAATAAAATATAACCATAATTAATTATAAAAAGTCTGCTATGAGAATCTTCATATATGACTTATCTGTATTTGAAACTTTTGTGTCTCTTTCATCGTATCCAAAATTATAATATCAAAACAAAAATTATTTTTGCAGTAACCACAATTAATTATAACTTATTGGCAAATCATATGAATATATATGATTAAATTATAATAGTAGATACCAACCATAAATTTTAAATATTTTATAAATCTATATGTTATATATAAAAGAATATACATCTGAATTACTATTTATGCTACTTAAGATCCTAAATTTTAATAACAAAAATATTAATTATTAAACTCTATAAAATTATGAACGGGAAAATGATTTAAACAATTCATAAAATATTTGATTAAATGATATCAATTATACTGATATAACTTGTTCTCTTCATCATGTTTTTTCTTTATTTTTTAATTTGGTTTATTATTTTCATTTTATTTGTGTATAATTTAATTAAAAGAGATATATATACATGCGTTTAACGCACGGGTGTAAAATTAGTTTATACATACAAAGACCATCGTCTGATTTATTTGATCTCGAAGGGACCTACCAGAAGTTGATACAGAGAGTCCATCACCTTGTTGGGCCCACAAAAATCAAATATCATTTGAACTAGAGTATAAGAAAAGCTCTTTAGGTGAGCCCCCATATCTCAGCTAGCTCTAGCTATAGCCTAGATGGTGGGTCTTCTCCCATCACTGATAACGAAGTGTGTTCATAAAATAAACAGGTGTCTTTTTCTCTCGTCTCATGTGTGCTAGTACATTTTCAAGTGCCTTCAAAACTTCAAATTTGAAGGAATTCTTGTTGTTACTTCAACGGCTACTTCAATTTTCCTTCAAATTTAAAATTTGTGATTTTGCACTTCATTTTCAGCGCTCACTATTGATACTTCATTTTCACTCTCTTTTTTTTTTTTTTTGTTTAAGTAATTATTTTGTATTTTATATTTTCATTATTATTGTTAGTTTAATTATTTAGTTTAAATACCACTTTGTGATGTTTTGGTTTAAATAATACAAAAAATTAATTTAATTATTTTTATTTATATTTTTAGTTATTGATTATATATAATATTAAAATTATTTATGATAAAGTTTATAAATATTAGATATTAATAAAAAAATGAAAATTACATTACATTAAATTAAATCATACAACATGAGAGTTGAAAACGAACGTGATTTGAATGTCCCAATTCAAGATGCAATTGAAGCGTCTGCCCCAAATGTAGAAATGACGGATGAAACAACTCGATTTACCCGATTTCTCGAGCGGAATAAAAAAATAAAGGATAAAGCCGCACATATTGCACTTCGGGATGCGTTAATCGATCATTTATGAGATGAATTTACGAATTCAGAAGATTAAATGTTTGATTTTAGTTGCATTTTCATATGTCTATTTATGTTTGATTTTAATGTTTGTATTTTAGTTTTTATTAATGTCTTGCATTTAATTATTATTTTTTATGTATAATATTTAATTTAATTTAATATTAAATCAATAATATATTTGTTTTGCTAAAATACATTAATGCAAATTAAATAAAATAAAACATATACTTGGAATACAAATTAAATGAAATAATGAAGAATATACTTGGAATATTCCTTTTAGAGTAAACTTTGAAGTAGAACAATTGGAGATAGTGTAAGAAATTTGGTGCAGAAATTGCACCAGTTTAAAGATTTAGTGCGATTTAACTTTAAACTGTTGGAGATGGTCTTAGTTGAAATTGTAAAATAATAATTCCTCTCTCCCAAAATTAACACTCATTATCTTGTTTTCTTTTTTTATTCGTCTCAAAATAATAATCTTTTTAAAAATTTTATTTTTAAAATAACACTTTAACTATTTGACCCTTACTTTTTCATCATACTTTAATTATGGGTCACGTACACATGAGTTTTAAAGTAAACTACACATAAAACTAATATTAATAATTCAATCAAATGTTTTTTCTTAAACCATATGCCAAAACAACCCAGATGATAATTTTGGGACGAAGTGAGTGCTTCGTTCGCTCAAAGAGTTTATATTTAAAAAATATAGTTAGTAAAGAATATGTAATTAATTATATAATGGATTATTAAAGTGAAATATCATGAAATCTTTGCTCGAAACAGAAGGAATATATTACTCTCTTTTTTCGTATGTCTTAAAAAAATTGTCTTATTTTTAGTTTTTTTAGGATAACACTTTAACCATCTTACCCTTATATTTTCTTCATACTTAAATTATGAGATCATGCATATTAAATTTTAATGAAATTACACACTCCCTCTATTACAGGTAAAAAGTCTCCGTTTGAAAATCAAACTTTAAAAAAAAAATATTTCTAATAACTCATTATTAAAATGATACTTTTAGAGCTTAATTTTTAAAAATAGATTTTTTAAGTAAAATATTTAAAAATAAAATAATGAACTATTTATTCAAAATAAAAGAGTATTATATTAATATTAATAATCTTGTTTTCCATTACTAATTCGTATGTCTAATCGAACATGCAATAGACTGGGAACGGTATGAGTATTCCAAAAGTCAATATACCTAATTTTTGTAATCCTTTATTAACTCCAAATAATCACATGCACATATTTCACTTTCACTACTGCGGTACTGCCAATTAGGGGTGAGTAGAAGTTTTCTGAAATCAGATCGGACCAACAGAATCGGATCAGATCAGTCAAAAATGGATCGGACCAATACTTTGGATTGGTCCTGGATTTGAATTTTTATAAAATCGGACAATTGGGTCGGTCCCCGGTTCCAGAAACCAAAAACGCATAACCGGACCGAACTGGACCAATGTGTATTTATTATTATTTTATTATATATAATATACTAATATAGTATAATTAATATATATATATATATATATATATATATATATATATATATATATATATATTGATAAGAATATAATAAAAGGGATACAACTTACAAGCTAAAAAAATATATATAATGATTTGATTCAATATTCAACCAAGTTTCATTATTTGATTAAAGAGAAAATAGGAGGGAAAACATTGTTCTTCCCTATTAATTAATTTCCTGCCTCTTTTTGTGATTCCAAACATTATTAGTTTGAAGGATTGTTACCTGTAAATTAATTAAATTAACTATAAGGGATCGGAGAGGAAGATGACTTGTAATAAATTTTCTTACAACTTTCTTTTTCGTTTCTCTTTATTAATTTGGAAGTAATGATTTTTACCTTTAGTTTATTTTCACAAGAACAACGAACCAAACAAAATGTTGTATGAAGGAAGAACATGATTTGATTATTGATCATTGTTTTTTAGAAAATCTAGTTATCCTTTTGATCAAAGATACGCATCGTATTGGTCCGGTCCTGGTTCGTACGTCTTCAATTGGTTCTGGACCGAACCAATGTATTGGTTCAAAGACATATTGGGTTGGTCCTGGTTCTATATTTTTTAAGAACCGGACTATTGATCTGGTCCTAGTTCTTTCAGTTTTTCCAAAAAAATGGACCGAACCGAACCAAGCTCACCCCTACTGCCAATGATGAAACTTGTACCCCTCATGCAGTCCTTCTTACGACAAATACAATAGTAGCTCTCATTTGTACACTAGCATTACTCTATTTATTTTTTACTCCATTTGGTGTATTTTTTATTTTATGTACGCCCTCCCAAAAAATTTCGTCCATTAGAAAATAATTATCTTATTTGATTTTTTTAAAATTAAACAACACTTATAGGAAGTTTCGTAGTCATTTAGCTTCCTCTGCTGTTTTATCTAGAGCGATGAATTCTGATTCCATTATAAACCTTGCAATGCCAGTCCGTTTGGAAGATTTCCATGCGATAGCACCACTACCAAGTGTAAATACAAATCCATTTGTGGATTTTGAGTCGTTAGTATCGTATATCCAGTTGACGTCACTGTAACCTTAAATTACCGCTGAATACCTTGAATATTGCAACTCATAGTCCTTAGCATATCGTAGATATCTAAGAACTCTTACGATAACCTTCCAGTGATCATGTCCTGGATTACTATTAAATATGCTCAATCGATTGACTGTTTGAGCAATATCTGGTCGTGTACAATTTGTAAGATACATAAGACTTCCAATGACACGAGAGTATTCAATTTGCGATACACCTTCATGTAGGTTCGTTTTTAGATGAAAGTTTGGGTCTATTGGAGTCTTGGCAATACTATCATCACCATTTTCAATTTCTCTAGTAATTTCTCAATGTAATGAGATTGTGATAGTATGATCTCCTCGGATGTTCTAGATATTTTAATACATAGGATGACATCAGCTACCCTAAGATCTTTCATGTCAAACCTGTTGGTCAACATTTTCTTGGTGTCCTTGATCATGTTGTTATTACTGTCAATAATGAGTACATCATCCACGTAGAGGCAGATAATAACGTAACCATGTTATGTATTTTTGGCGTACACACATTTGTCATATTCGTTGATCTTGAACTCATTTGCAAGTACTACGTCAACAAAGAGTTTATATCATTGTTTTGGTGTTTGCTTTAAACCATACAACGATTTGACCAATCAACATATTTTCTTTACGTGATTGAAGAGGTCAGACCTTTCGACTTCAGACACCGGCAAATCGAAAGCACGTTGTTGTATCTCTGTTAGGGTAGAAAGGATTTTTTCAGAAGAGAAGGATTTTTTTCATTACAGAAAATTGGTTTAGGTAGGTTAATAAATAGGAAGCTGGGAGTTGGGAACGGTTGTGTATGTCTGAAACAGACACAACTATTTTGGACACATAACTGCTTTAACTATTTGAAACTGGAATGAATTGGCAGCAAAAAAAAAGGGTCCAAGTCAGGCGGGTAGAGCTGTCAAACGGGTCCCGCCGGACTGGCCCGGCCCAAGCCCGTCGGACCTTGCTTAACGAAATTGTGGCGGTACTCATATAATTCAAGCCCATCCCATGTGCACTTCTGGCCTATGGGCAAAAAAAATAACTATTTAAAAAAAAACTCACAAATTAGCTAATAAAAGTTGTATAACACATCAAAAGTTTAAAACACACATACTTTCTAGTCTAACTTACACAATTATAAAGCAAAAGTGCAACCAAAACAAATATAAACAAAGGTAGTAACTTCAACAATTAAACGAAACATAAACTAGAAAAACTATAATGTTACAGATCAAAGAAAAAATAGACGTGTTACTTGAAGGGTATTTTTTTCAAAAAAGTTATAACCAGATTGAAGTTCATCATACTGTCTCCAATTTTTTAATATGTGTTTTCTGAGGATAGACAAAAAGTTTTGGGTTCTAGTTTGCAAAATCATACTAACTAGCAAATGTTCATTTTTTTATTCGTCCGACACAATCTAGCATTTAAAATTTATTTTTTATCAAGTTTATACTATTGAGGGTTTTTATTAGTTGATATCAGAGAGATACTCAATTCAATAGATCAGTTTCGATAAAATTACTAACCATAACCATACTAAACTAGATTGGAACTTGGAAGATCAACTTCATTTCCTCTTTGTAAGTGTCACTTCCATCAATTTAGAGTATGAGTTTCAACCAAAAAGAGAACAATGATTTGGAAATAAATCATACTGTGTTATAAATTTATCTAACCAAAAGAAAAAAAAAGAAAAAAAATAGTCTAAATGAATGTCTGATAGTTTTTTTCTTTTTAAATTTATGTTTTAGTTTTTAATTTTGTAATTAAGTTTAAGTGTTTAACTTCAAGATCGGGTCGGGCTGGGCTTTTTAAGGTCTGACCAAACACGGCCCACAGGCCTAGCGGGCCGGGTCAAAGAGAGGCCTTCTGAATTGAGACCCAGGACCTTGAAAAGTCGGGTGGGCTGGACCGGGTTTATGGGTCGGGCTCAATTTTGACAGCTCTACAGGCAAGCAGCGGCGCGCGCGTGTTTGAACCTGCACTTAGCTAGGTCTTCCCTCCTATATAAAAGTATAATAGCCCAAGGGCAAATTGTTAAGCCTAAACTCTTTTTTTTATGTATAAAATAGAGCTCATTCCCTTATATTCTCAATGTGAGATTACCCACTAATTACCTCAATGACTTCCCATTCAAACCTTTATGGAAACAAGTTCCAATATAAGATACCTCATCATTTCCAATTAGCACCAATCCCTTAGCTACTCATAAGTCATCAACTATAAGTCATTATAAATTTTAGCTAAATGAAACATGCCAATATTTCAATCAGTCAAGGGTCAAAATTTTGAATTGTAGGTACGAAGATAAAGAGTAGAAGTGATACTTAGAGCATGTACAACAAAGTTTCCCAATTTAGGGAGCTTAACCTCCATTTTTTCAATTTTATTACAAAAATGATATCAAGCTCCCCACTTAAGTTCTCCAACAAAAATACCCTTCCAACAATACACAAACTTCAACAATTTTACAAACTCCATCTTTATCTCTATTAATTAAATATTTTTATAGAAAAATGTCTAGAAACTGAAAAAAAAAAATTATAGAAATTTTTTCTGATATCCAAATTAAATAAACCAAGTCTTTATTTATAAATACAAATGTGATCTTTAAACAACATATTTTGGCCTTCTTTTGTTCAAAAGTCAGTTTTTTGGGGGGTTTTTTTTTTTTTTTGTTTAAACAACGTCGTTTTTTAGCCTTTTTTTTTATTAAGCTCGAGAGCTTCTTTTGCTCCCAAACCCACTTTACTTATCAATCATTTTTAAGGAACCATTGTTGTTTGATAAAATCTCAAATAATCCGATAAAACACCCAAAAGAATCCCCCGTTGTTAATGGCCTTATTGTGGTTTGTGAAGCTATGAATGGGGTCAGGAAAGAAAAATTGAAACCTCAATATATAATAGTACTATAGTAGCATGATTATTTTCGAATGTTAAGAGTTCCTTTTGTTTTTTTCTTTTTCATTTTTTTACCTTATTTGGTTGCTTGCCATGTGAGTTCTAGCTACAAGGTAAGTAGGTAACTACCATTATTTCAAAACTAATTGATGTTGTGGCCAGTGGTCCATTCCTGCAACTTCAATAACAGTGAAGTGTTAATGGAAGAATATGTAAACTCCAGGCCATGTGCAAATTAATCATGTCGTAATTTCTTTTTATAATTCTGTATTAATTGAATCAAAAAATAGGATAAAAAGATAAGAAAAAAACAATGAGTAATAAAAGGAAACTAATGAAAAAACCTAAGGAAATATTATAAGGGGGTAAATTCGTGCTGCTATATTTTGGAGAAATTATAACCTCTCTAGTCCACTTTCTTTTTAATCAACCGGTAAAATACACTTTTGAGGGTAAAATATTGAAAATACCCTTAATGAATAAAGACACGTGCACAAGCCCCAGCCCAAAACCTAGGCATCACAATTCAAAAGTTGGGCATCACAATATAAAAATTGGACATCGCAATGCAAAAATTCGGCATAACAATGCAAAAGTTTGAGCATTACGGTAGTACAAAGTTAAATGTTAGAAGTATATTGTTTCTCTCTCCTCATTAATGTCTTTGTACCTTTCTCTCTCTCTCCTCAATTTAACCCATTTTCCCTATCTTTTTTTTTCTCTCTCTCACTCTCTTTCTATCAACCAAACCCAGTTAGTCAGTCAGTCAGTCAGTCATTCAGTGATAAGTCCCACCAGTACGTAGAAGAGTTCATCCAAGCAGTGGAATCTTAGGCCACAAGCTTTCTTGTTTCACATAGGGAAAGCGAACTCAAAAAGAAATGGGTATTGGAGAATTTGGGATGGTTCATCAGATAATGATGATGAATTGGGGGAATTGGATTCAAGCTTGGGTTTGGAGAGTGGAACTGGTGGGAAAATGGGGGTGAAGAGAAATGTGTATTATAAGAACTAGAGAAAATTGCAAAGTGGATTTATTAGGGAAGAAGATGATAGAGAATCAGTCAATGGCAGTGGAAATGAGGATAGTTATAATGGTAAGTTTATGAAGAAAGGGACTAGAAGATGATCAGATGTACATGGTTCAAGGAGAGACGGGTTTAATCAGGAAGAAGGTGGGAGAAATAGGACAGTCCGTAATAGTGGTGGACAATTGGGCCACCGAAGAGGTTCACGAGAACTTAAAGGTTCAAATTTAGAGGTGTTTGATATGAGTATCCAACATGATGGGAGTGATGGGATTACGGACAGGTAATTGGCAATTCCCAAGGGCGGAAGAGTAGAGCAAAAATGGAAGAATATTCACTACTAGAAAATTGCTTTTACGTGATGGCCGAAAGCAATCGCCAATACTAAAAAATCAAAACAATTACCAGTTTCATCGCATAAAGCCTTGTCACTTAAAATATAAGTGATGGTAAAAGTTGTTGCATTATCTCATAGATTTTAGGTGATAGCATAAACAATCACCTAACATGAAAAATAATATTTATTTTTAATTCATAAAAAGATAAAGCCATCGCATAATCTATGAAAAGACGATTGTTAGACCATCACCTTAGTACTAAATAAGTGATTGCTAAAGCAATTGTCTTCACAATAGACGATGACTTATTCAATCACTTTAGAACGTCAGGCGATTGATATTTCCATAACGTTATCTTGGAATAAGCGATTGTTTT
This sequence comes from Codonopsis lanceolata, assembly GCA_013146195.2. NCBI lineage: Eukaryota > Viridiplantae > Streptophyta > Magnoliopsida > Asterales > Campanulaceae > Codonopsis > Codonopsis lanceolata. The sequence continues at coordinate 1,706 of JABEVN020003711.1, read as the reverse complement.
AACCATCTCTCTAGTGAGCCATAAGTGATTGCTTTGGTCATCACATTATTTAGAAATACGTGATTGCTTTAACCATCGTTTTATCTGAGGTTACACGATTGCATTGATCATCGTTTTATCTCCGTATGCACGTGATGTGACAAAATCCTCAGCTTGGGCCGTCTGTTCTGTGGGTAGGATATCTGGGCTTGAATCTGCTTCCTTGAACCTGGCTGAGAGCACAGAAAACCAAGTGGAAGTGCAAGGAGGGCCTCGCGAAACCCTCCGGCGTGAGTAAGTATCGTGTATGAGAAGCGTAATACCGTAACTCAAGGAAGAGGCGAGTGTATGAGAGCATGTACCTTAATGATGCCCGGTGGAGGGTATTTATTGGCCCTTGTGTGGTTGAATCCGGGTAGGATCTGGTTTCTTTAGTCATCTTGTTCCACAAGGAGTGAAACTCTAGATATCATGGTGATATACGACTGGCCGCGTGATATCAGGAATAGATAAGGCAAGTGTCCTGCCTACATATGGTAACCTTTGGTCGTGTCTTGGCGGGCAAGCCACTTGGTGTCTTCTGCTCGATAGGGACTGAGCGGGCAAGGCCTCGCCGCGTGCATGATGATGCATTGAGTTGATTATAGTTCAGGACAAGTTTTGATCGAGACGAGGCCGGGCACGACCAGTTGGGTCGGGAATGTCATGCTCGGCTGGTATATGTTGCTCTTTTTGTGCGGCGGGCACAGCCGGCCTCAGAGCTCATGCTCGTGATCGGCGCATGATGGTAGCTCGTGCTCTCTGCGGTTTGACCCGGACATGCATGGGCGCCTCGAGGCTAGCCGTGCTGGCGGTATTCATGCTCGGGCGGGAGGCGTGCGTAATGTTATGAGTTGCTCGTAACCGAAGCTTGTACAGCTTATGAATGCAGTGATGCCAATGATCGGGCCAAGTGGGAGAGGTTCTAGAACTCGTAGGCATCGGCTGGCGCCCCAAAGAAGCCTTTCATTGAGAGTGGCTGGCGGAGGAGGATGGGACGGCGTGAGCCGCAGGGCGACGAAAAACGGGGCGTTAGTCGGGACCGGGCGCATTTAATGCGCGTGCGTGGGCAGCCAGCGAGTGCTTGTCTTTTCGGCTTCAGCGCGTCTCCAGGTTTCCTTTCCTATTTAAGCAGGAGCCTCGCCCATTTGAAACTTCTGTGCTCGAGATATTTTTAGAAAGAGAAAAGAATAGAAAGCTACGCAATTTTTTGGTAGGTTTTCTGAAGTGAGTCGGCGTAATGCTTGGTGCCGTTTGCGTACTTTGACTTCACGAAGCGAGACTTCCTTGAGAATTTTAATAGTAAGTTGCTTCCTCTATTTTCATGTTTGTTTGTTTCTCGGTTCAATTTTTCTTCATCTCTCTCATCTTACATTTTTCTGGTAGCGCTTCCAAAATTAGGAGAGCCCAATTGTGCCTGTCGCTGGGCGGGCAAAGCGGATCTACCTAGACTTAGGGTTTTTCCTCTTTCTTAGTATTTGTTCTTTTTCAGTAGGATCGGCCGTGCTTTCCTCGATCTCCGTAGATGCCGAGGAGACTTTTCGAGAATGACAGGGAAGAGTTCAGCTATGGCGGGCCGAGCGACCCATTGAGCGGTGAGAGGTCACCATCCATCGATGTAATGTTCGAACAGGCGATGAGTCCGTGGCGAGGTGAGGTCGTGGCTGGCGACCTCGTGTGCAGATCCG
>JABEVN020003710.1:0-17148 GCA_013146195.2 Codonopsis lanceolata | reverse complement strand
AATAACCAAAACTAAAATGCGAGCAAATCATAAATGGGACCAAAACCTATAGTTTTAAACTAAGGAATACCAAGGCGAGAGGCGACTATCTCTCGACAAATCTACGACTTCGGCGTGGCCTTAACATTGCGCACGTACAAGCAAACCATCGGCAACACTAAGGCCGGAAGCAACAAGAACCAACGATAAGCAACAACTCAGCGGCTAAACATCTTGGGAGGAGCAATTCACTAAGAGATCAAGATATTCAAATTCTAACAACTAAACCCAAGTCTCACGACTAACGTCGTCGGAGATGACAATACTAACAATAACGGGATGAGTGAGCTAAAGCATGCTCGAAATAACAAGGGCAACTTCAAAAAGATACAACGGCTCGACTAGCAGGTGACTGCCAAATATACAATAACATAATCTTAACAATAAACTACCCAAGTAAAGTCTATAACTTTACATTCGGTGTCTCAAATACAAATAACATAATAATAATAATTCCAAGCTTAGAGCAGGAAGACCACCTTCTAGGAATCACTATCAGAAGCCGCCAGCGCGTCTAACGGGATCACTACAAAACTAAGAGAGGAAACAAACACACGAAATGAGTCATAATGACCCGGTAAGTTACTAAATGCAAATGTATGGCATAGCATAGCATTGGCATGGCATAATGCAGCAACAATATAAATTCATGGTATCTTTATAGTCCACCAATAATAAACTTGTATCATGTCATCATGTAACATAAACTTCATAAACCATATAGCCGTTTTCTTTCATAAAAATGTTATACATAAGCAAATCAAGATCGGGCAGGCCATACAGTGGAAACCATGGGTCCAACCCTCAGATCATAGTGCGGGATTTAATCCTCGAATGATCATAACTCACGGTTCTCTTGGCCGGTTCCTCGTTACATTCATCGGACTCAGGGATGAAATGGGAGGCTTCGATATCGGAGCTAGGAGCGTATCACAGACCACGTCACTATCGGCCCAATAGTGAGGAGAAAGGGCCAATCGGCGATTCATAGCGAATGTTTCAAGGCCATGAATCGTCCCATTGCGGACAAAAGCACGACCAAGGCCGGTGGACTCAAAATCAAGATGATCAGTAGATTATTTGCTTGTATAACCAATAAGGACCAAGTTAAATCACCAAAGAACTTATTAATTCAAGTAGGTCATGATGCTCTGCAAAATAAATAATGCACATACTTGTACACACACTTTATGTTGACAACTTGTAAGTTTAGTTCAAAAACCACGTATTGAGGTATTCATAAACCTCGAGTCATTACCAATTCAAGAATAGCATATCACGGCTCGACAATTCACAACATGAGGTCTTAAGGTCCTCGACTCAAGATTAAATCAAAGACTACTTTAGTCTAAGAACCACCACAATTCAAAACTCGGCATTAAGCTTCACTTAAGGCCACAGGACTTGGCCAAGTCCTTATAGCCGACATCATCAAAACCATCTTATGAATGAAAGGGACTACCTTGTAGTCTAAATCTATAAGTACTTTCTATCCATGACCAAATTCCTTATAGTGAATTATTCGAATAACATTACTAAATGGTACTTTCGAGACCATGGGTTGGTCTCTAATACTCAAAGTGCTTTACAAGCACGCTCTAAACAAGTTCCCGATGGGTTCTACATAACATGAGTGTCTCCATAGGACATAACAAGGTACCGGATACGCCAACATAAGCAAGCGAGACCGAACATCGTAGGATCTCAACAAGGCTTGTTATCATATTATTGACCTCCACGATGACTCGGTTGAGTCTTAATTCTACATTCCATTCTTTATGTGTTTCATAGCCCCAAAATTAAACATTTCATTCTTATATACTACAAAATCCTAAAGTTCATTCGGGCTTAATTCTCAGAGCCCAAAACAATAATTCATCATAATCATAATCAAGCGAAATCAATTGTGGTAGGATTCCAACTTGAGCCCATTATCACATTATTGGACATATTTAGACTCCGTTGAGTCTAAACACCAAGTTTCATCAATCTCGACATTAACCCCACTTCAACTTAACCATAATTTCTCCAATAGTTCGGGTTTGACTCTCGAGCTAAAATTCTAAATAAACCCAACATAGATCAAAACCCATTTCTGACACAATATCCTTCAAAACATCCTCTTGAGGCATTAACAAGTTCATAACTTCAAAATTCACAATTTAGGCATATTACTCCAATGAACTCAAATAACATGTGGACATAATTTCATAACTCTAAGCCTAGAAACACATAATAAGAGTAATCACACACCTCGACAATCATAAAATTACTCTACAATTGCTCTTACAAGATACACTTCCAAAAATCCCCAAAATTGGGCAAACATAGCATACAAGTGTTCATTGCCCACAAATAGCATATAGATTGTTTTCTTACTTAGGGCCAATGAACCAAAAATCAAAGGAAAGTAACTTACTTAGCTTGGTGAAAACTCAAGAGAACACAAATCTAAGCGGTGAAGTCGTTCCTTTCGTTGCCACTCTAAATCGAGAATCAGAAGTTTGGCGGCGATCTAGCGGTGGAATCGCTGGGGATCGGAGGAAGAAGGTGGAGCCCAGGGCTCAAAACTCAAGCTCCCAACTCTCTCTCTCTCTAACTTGAAGAAGTAGGATGAATAAATGAATGGTTTCTGAGAAAATTTGGTCAAGATTGGGTATTTATACCTCCAATAAAGAGAAGGGTACAAAGGGGATTTCTCAAGTGCAATTAGTGAATGTTAGGGAGTAATCAAACACAATCAAACTAAATTGACTTCTAATTAGTGTTAGGACTTGATTAGGTCTAAGTATGGGTAGTTAGGAAGGGGTTTAGAGGGGGTTTAACGGGAGGGTAGAATAGGTAAAACACGTCACAACTCAAAGCAGGGAAGAAAATCGTAACAGACACTTACGGAAGTGAGGCGGGCGCCTCGCTCCCTCCCATGCGGCACCTCGCATGCTCTGCACAAGGATGCTCTCGATGTATCTTGAGGCGGGCGCCTCGGTCCATGCGCCGCCTCGGCTCTGAACCTCAAAGCTGGTCTAAACTTGATCTAAATGATCCCAAACTTATGGGCAACCATTCTGGGGTCTAACCCAACTCAAAAACAAGTCTAAAAACACACAGAAACAACTCTCGAAACAACTCGGAGGCGAAGCAGGAAGGGTGCGACAACGTGCTTAGGGGACGGCCGACTGAAATCAAGCGAGAAATGCGAGGAGACTTTTAAAGGCAAGTCTAAGGGCTAATGAAGAAGCTTAAATACTTCTAGGAAGTTGAATAACAACTAGGGAAATAAGAATCCCAAAGGAGAGCGCGACTCGATTCTCGAACTCGATAGAGAGAATGAACAAGCTATCTCCAAAACTCCCAAATCTTCGATGAGACTTAAGGAACACCTCCAACTTGAAGTCTAATGTATCTAAACATGTTAATAAACTATCTTAAAGAGGTCTAGGACCCAAACCAGAGGTCCACGAACACAAAAGCATAAACCCTCAATCGCGTCGCATTCAGGCTATCGTCGGGATCACGACTTGTGACTTTAGCAAGTCAACAACTATATGGAGTCTCTAAATAATGTTTTGGTCTTAATATGGTCTCTCAAACATATCTAGACCCTCTCATACCCAAACATACCGTCGACAAGGGAAGAAGTGCAATATAGCATGGCAGAGACAACGAAGGAGGCGAGGCGTCAAAAAATATTTTAAATATTAAATGGCAAACTAAATGATGAAATTATAACAAATCCCACTTTGAGCCACAACAAAATGACCAAAATAATCCTCATGTACACGTTTTTCATCACTATTTTAAATGCCCATAGACGGAAGAGGACAAATAGAAAAAAAAAACATGTCGAAAAGTGAGACATCATATGTTGGGAATGACATTATTAGAGGTATATGAAAAATTGTAACTATAATAATACATTGGTTGGTGAGAATCGAGATATTAAGCGAATCTATAGCGTGCTTAGCAATTACGTATGAATAAGCTAAGATAAACGTGTTAAGGAAAAGTGATATAATGTCAAGAAGATAAAGAAAAATAGAGAACTTAGTTGACAAATCTGTGCGTTTTGTTAGAGAAGAGATTAAGTTAGAATCGATAGGAAAGTCGTTTGAAGAAAATAGTTCCATTTAACAGAAGCTAAAGATATGTTATTTTTCCATTTCAGCAAGGCAAGGTGGACATGTTTATTGGTGGTGGTGATAAATGTGGCGACATTTGCAGGGATGCTGGTAGTAGTGGGGGCGATTTTAAGCATGAAAGTGGTGATTTATGTGGAATACGACATTAAATAAATGAGTAAGAAATTAAACAACGATAAGTTGGAAAATGGAAGAAAAATGTAACGTCAGATATCATTATGGAACAAATCTTAGGTTGGGGTACATTATACGATTTGGTGGATATCTTGTGGGAAATTGTAATTTGGTCATATAATTATTTTTGAATTATTGAAACAATTATTTATTATTATTTTTATTTAAAAACATATTTTAAATAGTAAATGGTTAATTATATAATAAAGTTATAGCTAAATCTTATTTTCCACCCCCAGCAAAATGATCAAAATAATATTCATGTGACATGCACATATCATTTTCCGTACGTTACTATTTTTAACACCCATAGACGGGAGGGAGTAAAGTAAGACAAATAGAAAAATAAGGTATGGAAGTGGGACACTTCATAGGTTAAGGTCAGATGTGAGATTTAGTGTGTAATTTTGGGGGCTAATCATATGTTTGCCTCATCAAAATTAGTCCAAAATACACATTGTTCCCTAAGATATCCACCAAATCCACTTTGGCCCTCAATGTAATTTTGTAGCATTTCCATATTTCATATCAAATTTGGTGATTGTGATGTAACGTGTGGTGATCGTAGTGATAAAAATGGTAGTGATTAATTTTTAAAATCGAGAATTTGCTCAATTCAAACCATAAAACCATATCAATGGTGCCAAGGAGAAATTTGTTGGAGTTTAAGCTAGGGACGATGAAGACGGATTGAATCATGACGTGTCTCAACCTTGTCGTATGCATATGTGATGAATTCAAATATGAGTTTTGAAATTCGTGTATGCTTATGCATTGTGTTTGTGGCTTGGTCATTTAACATATGCAGCTCTGACAACTTTAATTTTTTGTGGGTTCTTATTCATGGCGGCCTTGACACTTGAATGTGATCATCTTCTTGTGTTTTATCTCTTTGATATGATTCCGAACTATTTTTATTTATTTTTCTATATAAAAATTTGAATAAAAGATTTATACACTCTTGAGTTTTATCTCACTTAAAATTTAAATAAGATGTCATTGTTGGAGAAGAAACAGAGAAAGCGTTGTCGGAGAATAAGAAAATGAAGTTTTTTTGGGTAATAAAAGCATAGAAAACATTGTTAAAAATGACCAAATGTCCTTCACGTGAAATACCACGTGTACCTTAACGTCATATTGGTAACCTTAGTAGTGTCTAGGGGGTAAACTAGAAAAAACTTATACAATGACATATGAAAATGGCACAAAAGTTAGGTTGGGTGGTAAAGTAAGACTTTATAGATACTCTGGGTGAATTTTGTATTTTAGAGTGTAAGTATATACTTTGGGATTGTCAGTTTGATTTTTATAAAACAGTTTATTATTTTCTAAAGAGAGTCATAAATTTCATAAACGACATAAACTAAGTCTCCAACAACAATGTGCTTATCTAAGAAAGTAAGCTTGAATTGTTTTCAATTCCAACACCGATAAAAGTGAATGAATTCATGTTTGATATTAAAAAAAGATTTAAAAATAACTAATAAAAAAAGCAAATGTGTAGGATAAGTTGCAATATAATGATTAAAAGCTTATATTATAAATTACCGAAAAACAAAGTATCAAAAAACCTAAACACACAACAACACAATTTATAAGTCTCAAAACTATAAAGATTAATAAAACACAAAAAGAATCCAATAATTAAAAGTAAACAAAAAAGTTAAGAAACTGACAAATCACTTTAAAAAACCATTAACACCAAGTGTGTTAACCACGTGCAACGCACGTGAACCTTACTAGTACTTATAAAAGGCTAAGATGTCTCTTACAAATTAATAGATGGACAAGTCTACCCCTTCAATTAATACATCATCCAGTATTTAATTATGGGCAATAAACGTAAAAAATTATACTACTTATAAAAGGCTAATATGTCTATAACAAATTAATAAATGGACAAGACTACCCATTGAATTAATACATCATCCATTATTTAATTAAATGCAATAAACGTAAAAATAATTTTACTCAAATCTATACTACTTATTATCTATATCTATCTATATATACCACTTATAAAAGGCTAAGATGTCTTTTACAAATTAAAAGATGGACAAGTCTACCCTTTGACTTAATAAATCATCTAATATTTAATTAAGGGCAATAAACATAAAAATAATTTTACTCAAATCTATATCTATATCTATATCTGTACTATTTATAAAAGGCTAAGATGTCTTTTATAAATTAATAGATTGACAAGTCTACCCCTTGACATAATACATCATCCATTATTTTATTAAGGACAATAAAAGTAAAAATAAAGGCTAAGATGTCTCTTACAAATTAATAGATGGACAAATCTATCCCTTGACTTAATACATCATCCATTATTTATTTAAGGGCAATAAACGTAAAAATAATTTTACTCAAACCTATATCTATTCTACTAATAAAAGACTAAGATGTCTCTTACAAATTAATAGATAGACAAGTCTACCCCCTTGACTTAAAACATCATCTATTATTTAATTAAGAGATATAAACGTAAAAATAATTTTACTCAAATATCCTTCATCTAACCATCTAATAAATTGTTAAGTTGTCTCTTACAAATTAATAGATGCACAAGTCTACCCCTTAACTTAATACATAATCTATTATTTAATTAAGGGCAATAAACGTAATAAAATTTTACTCAAATCTATATCTATATATATACTACTTATAAAAGACTAAGATGTCTCTTACAAATTAATAGATGGACAAGTCTACCCCTTGACTTAATACATCATCCATTATTTAATTAAGGGCAGTAAATGTAAAAATTTATACTACTTATAAAAAAAGCTAAGATGTCTCTTACACTTTAATAAATGGACAAATCTACCAATTAACTTAATACATCATCCATTTTTTAATCTATATCTATCTATATCTATACTACTTATAAAAGTCTACCCCTTGACTTAATACATTATCCATTATTTAATTAAGGGCAATAAACGTAAACATAATTTTACACAAATCTATATCTATATATATAAATATACTACTTACAAAAGACTAAGATGTCTTTTACAAATTAATAGATAGACAAGTCTACACCTTGACTTAAAACATCATCCATTATTTAATTAAGGGATATAAATGTTTAAAAAAAAATTATCCAAATATCCTTCATCTAACCATCTAATAAATATCTAAGTTGTCTCTTACAAATTAATAGATGGACAAGTCTACCCCTTGACTTAAATATAATCCATTATTTAATTAAGGGCAATAAACGTAATAAAATTTTACTCAAATCTATATCTATATCTATACTATCTATATCTATATCTATATCTATACTCCTTATAAAAGGCTAAGATGTCTCTTACAAATTAATAGATAGACAAGTCTACCCCTTCAATTAATACATCATCCATTATTTAATTATGGACAATAAACGTAAAAATTTATACTTCTTATTAAAGGCTAATATGTCTATTACAAATTAATAAATGAACAAGTCTACCCATTGACTTATTACATCATCCATTATTTAATCTATATCTATACTAATTATGAAAGTCTACCCCTTGACTTAATACATCATCCATTATTTAATGAAGTGCAATAAACATAAAAATAATTTTACTCTAATCTATACTACTTATAATCTATATCTATCTATATATACCACTTATAAAAGGCTAAGATGTCTGTTACAAATTAAAAGATGGACAAGTCTACCCTTTGACTTAATACATCATCTAATATTTAATTAAGTGCAATAAACGTAAAAATAATTTTACTCAAATCTATATCTATATCTATATCTGTACTATTTATAAAAGGCTAAGATGTCTTTTATAAATTAATAGATGGACAAGTCTACCCCTTGACATAATACATCATCTATTATTTTATTAAGGACAACAAAAGTAAAAATAAAGGCTAAGATGTCTCTTACAAATTAATAGATGGACAAATTTACCCTTTGACTTAATACATCATCAATTATTTATTTAAGAGCAATAAACATAAAAATAATTTTACTCAAATCTATATCTATCTATACTACTTATAAAATGATAAGATGTCTCTTACAAATTAATAGATAGACAAGTCTACCACTTCACTTAAAACATCATCCATTTTTTAAGTAAGAGATATAAACGTAAAAATAATTTTACTCAAATATCCTTCATCTAACCATCTAATAAATGGCTAAGTTGTCTCTTACATATTTACATATTAATAGATAGACAAGTCTACCCCTTGTCTTAATACATTATCTATTATTTAATTAAGGGCAATAAACGTAATAATAATTTTACTCGAATCTATATCTATACTACTTATATACTACTTATAAAACGCTAAGATGTCTCTTACAAATTAATATGTGGACAAGTCTACCCCTTGACTTAATACATCATCCATTATTTAATTAAGGGCAATAAACGTAAAAATTTATACTACTTATAAAAGGCTAAGATGTCTCTTACAAATTAATAGATGGTTAAGTCTACCCATTGACTTAATACATCATCCATTATTTAATCTATATCTATACTACTTATAAAAGTCTACCCCTTGACTAAATACATCATCCATTATTTAATTAAGGCAATAAACGTAAAAATAATTTTACTCAAATCTATACTACTTATAACCTATATCTATCTATCTATATCTATACTACTTATAAAAGGCTAAGATGTCTCTTACAAATTAATAGATAGACAAGTCTACCCCTTGACTTAATACATCATCCAATATTTAATTAAGTGCAATAAACGTAAAAATAATTTTATTCAAATCTATATCTATATCTATACTACTTAGAAAAGGCTAAAATGTCTTTTACAAATTAATAGATGGACAAGTCTACCATTTGAAATAATACATCATCCATTATTTAATATACTACTTATAAAAGGCTAAGATGTCTCTTACAAATTAATAGATGGACAAGTCTACCCCTTGACTTAATACATCATCCATTATTTAATTAAGGGCAATAAACGTAAAAATTTATACTACTTATAAAAGGCTAAGATGTCTCTTACAAATTAATAGATGGACAAGTCTACCCATTGACTAAATACATCATCCATTATTTAATCTATATCTATCTATATCTATACTACTTATAAAAGTCTACCCCTTGACTAAATACATCATCCATTATTTTATTAAGTGCAATAAACGTAAAAATAATTTTACTCAAATCTATACTACTTATAATCTATATCTATCTATCTATACCACTTATAAAAGGCTAAGATGTCTTTTACAAATTAATAGATAGACAAGTCTACCCCTTTACTTAATACATCATCCAATATTTAATTAAGTGCAATAAACGCAAAAATAATTTTATTTATATCTATATCTATACTACCTACAAAAGTCTAAGATATCTTTTACAAATTAATAGATGGACAAGTCTACCCTTTGACATAATGCAGCATCCATTATTTAATTAAGGACAATAAAAGTAAAAATAAAGGCTAAGATGTCTCTTACAAATTAATAGATGGACAAGTCTACCCCTTGACTTAATAGATCATCTATTATTTAATTAAGGACAATAAACGTAAACATAATTTTATTCAAATATCCTTCATCTAATTCCTAACCATCTATACTAATAATAATATAATTATTTATTAATTAATATTTAATACTACTTATAAAAGGCTAAGATGTCTCTTACAAATTAATAGATGGACAAGTCTACCCCTTGACTTAATACATCATCCATTATTTAATTAAGGGTAATAAACGTAAAACTAATTTTAGGCTAAGATGTCTCTTACAAATTAATAGATGGACAAGTCTACCCCTTGACTTAATACATCATCCATTATTTAATTAAGGGCAATAAACGTAAAAATTTATACTACTTATAAAAGGCTAAGATGTTTCTTACAAGTTAATAGATGGACAAGTCTACCCCTTCACTTAATACATCATCAATTATTTAATTAAAGTCAATAAACGTAAAAATTTATACTACTTATAAAAAGCTAAGATGTCACTTACAAATTAATAGATGGACAAGTCTACCCCTTGACATAATACTTCATCCATTATTTAATTAAGGTATATAAACGTAAAAATAATTTTACTCAAATATCCTTCATCTAACCATCTAATAGATGGCTAAGTTGTCTCTTACAAATTAATATATGGACAAGTCTACCCCTTGACTTAATACATCATCCATTATTTAATTAAGGACAATAAACGTAATAATAATTTTACTCAAATCTATATCTATATCTATATCTATACTACTTATAAAAGGCTAAGATGTCTCTTACAAATTAATAGATGGACAAGTCTACCCCTTGACTTAATACATCATCCATTATTTAATTAAGGGCAATAAACGTAAATATTTATATTACTTATAAAAGTCTAAGATGTCTCTTACAAATTAATAAATGGACAAGTCTACCCATTGAATTAATATATCATCCATTATTTAAACTATATCTATATATATCTATACTAATTATAAAAGTCTACCCCTTGACCTAATACATCATCCATTATTTAATTAATGACAATAAACGTAATAATAATTTTACTCAAATCTATACTACTTATAATCTATATCTATCTATCTATACCACTTATAAAAGGCTAGGATGTCTCTTACAAATTAATAGATGGAGAAGTCTACCCCTTGACTTAATACATCATCCAATACTTAATTAAGGGCAATAAACGTAAAATTAATTTTACTCAAATCTATATCTATATTACTTATAAAAAGCTTAGATGTCTCTTACAAATTAATAGATGGACAAGTCTACCCCTTGACTTAATACATCATCCATTATTTAATTAAGGTCAATAAAAGTAGAAATAAAGGCTAAGATGTCTCTTACAAATTAATAGTTGGACAAGTCTACGCCTTGACTTAATAGATCATCTATTATTTAATTAAGGGCAATAAACGTAAACATAATTTTACTCAAATATTCTTGATCTAATTCCTAACCATCTATACTAATCATAATATAATTAATTAATATTAATTAATACTTAATTAATTAATTAATTAATACTACTTATAAAAGGCTAAGATGTCTCTTACAAATTAATAGATGGACAAGTCTATCCCTTGACTTAATACATCATCCATTATTTAATTAAGGGCAATAAACGTAAAAATAATTTTTCCCAAATCTATATATATCTATATCAATACTATATATAAAAGGCCAAGATGTCTCTCACAAATTAATAGATGGACAAGTCTACCTTTTGACTTAATACATCATCCATTATTTAATTAAGAGCAATAAACGTAAAAATAATTTTACTCAAATCTATATCTTTATCTTTACTACTTATAAAAGGCTAAGATGTCTCTTACAAATTAATAGATAGACAAGTCTACCCCTCGACTTAATACATCATCCATTAATTAATTAATGGCAATAAACGTAAAAACAATTTTACTCAAATATCCTTCTTCTAACCATTTAATAGATGGCTAAGATGTCTCTTACAATTTAATAGATGGACAAGTCTACCCCTTGACACATCATCCGTTATTTAATTAAGGGCAATAAACGTAACAATAATTTTACTCAAATATATATATATATATATATATATATATATATATATATATATATATATATATATGCTACTTATAAAAGGCTAAGATGTTTCTTACAAATTAATGGATGGACAAGTCTACCCCTTGACTTAATATATCATCAATTATTTAATTAAGGGCAATAAACGTAAAAATTTATAGTTTCATCATTTACCCTCTTAGAAATTGTTGTTTTTAAACGACTACTTCGAAGCCAAGGTTATATTTTATTTTTAGTTTATGAATGTGTATGCAAGTCGTAATGTGCAAACTTGTTGTTTTAGGTAATCCATGTCAGTTGTCACTGGCTTAACACCACACTTATGTTGATTGAAGTTTTCATATAACTTCAACAATAAAAAGAAAAAAAAATCGAGCAAAAAAGACATGCATATGCACATGTGCGGGGAATGAGATATACTCAAATTTCAAATTATTGAGTAAATAATAGTAAGAGAAATTCTTTTAATCCAAAATTAGCTCTATTTTTAGGAATGTGATGGCTCTCTGCTGCTAGCAAATCCAATTCTTCAATATGACTTCTTGATTTCAGCTAGCTTAAAATCCTTTGTTGATCTATTTGTATTATTTACTTATTTTCCAATGTTGTCGTTTACTAATGTGATTGTAAGTTAGGATATTACAAAAGGAATAAAAGAGAGAAATGCATTGATTGCTAAATAAAAAAGGTCAGTGAGGTAGTCTTGTGTAATTCATATTCTCTATTGTTACCTTGCACAAAGTGTTAATTTTATCTATGGCAATTGGAAGAATGCTTTGATAGAACATGATATAAAATTATGTGAACTCGATTTATGCAAAAGGTCATTTGTGTAACTTGCTAATATCTTTTTTTCTCTCCTTTATGCAAATAATAGGAAGCTCCATATCTTTTTTCTCACATTTATGCAAATTATAGGATCCATCATAATGAATTGTCATTTTTTAAGAGTCAAATTGATGAGATCTTCAATGAGAAAACTGAGTGTTAAATATGTAATGTCTCTGTATTTACACTCACATACACACAGATAGTTGCATATATTATGCTAAAACATATTGACATACTTGAGAATTTTGTTTAGCATTATTTTCCCATAACTAATATTTCATTGGATTGTAGCAGGAAAAATACGTATTGCGAAACCGAGTTCAGCCAGTTTACTTAGTTATATAACGTTATCATGTGACAATGCTGACAATTTTTTAATATGGTTTGGTCATATTTGTTCCAATTACTATTGTTATGTTCGCTATGTTTCTTGAGATTGATTTATTCTCATTCATAACATAGAATAAACAACACCAGAATATGTTGATTGAATCACATATTCAAGTAAGGCACCTACAAATAAATCAAAAGACATTCACTACATGATTAAGAGCTTTGCGAGTAGGGTTAGAAATAATATGTGCACCAAGCCTCTCTTTCAAAATCCAAAAGATGATAATGATTGATGACAAAATAAGTGTTAAATATCTTGATTGTACTAGATATGTGATAAAGGGTGTTCAAATTGGTATCATAATTTTCAACAAAGACATCAATCACTTCACCAAAACTTTTGTAGCCAACAAAACATATCAAATCTCCAATGGTGACGTGAAAAATCCAATGTTTCCGAATGTACATCCCGATCGGCGACAACATTAGATATAATTTCAAGGACATCAAAGACATTCAAGATCAACCTCATTGGGATGATGACATGGGTAATTAAATTGAGTTCCCCATAACAACTATTGACTTATAGACATGTTTTCCAACAATATCTCATTGTTGTTTTATAAGTGCAGATTTTTGCGGTATTGTCACCAAAGTGAAAGATTGCCGAACCATTGAGACCTCAAGAGGAGCGTGAAAAGCTTTAAGGAAAATAACAATAATAAACAGTGAGTAAGACCAATAAAACACTTATGATCTTCTTATGTTCTTTTCCAGAAAATTGATAAATTGTTGTTTTATAAAAAAAAAACGTGAAGAAAGTTTGAAACTCATTCAACAAAGAGATCATATAATTGCTTTAACTTAAAATAATTTAAAAAAACATATTTTATATCATTACTTGGTTATCGTAGAGTAAACTATGCATGCACCAATCAATAATTATCAGTCTTTGGGAAGATTTATGTGAGAACCCAAACCCATTACTTGCATTACTTGTCTTGTGCCCTATTAACATGCTTGTTTCATGCCTTAACATGTTAGATACTTCTAATTGTTCATGTCATACTCACATGAGAGTATTATGTGCCTAGTTGCTTGAATACCCTCCTCGCATTGCTTGCCTTGTCGTTGTGCCTTGAGTGGTTGCCTTAGCATGTTAGCACTCAACCAAGACTTGTTAGAGTTCTATTGTCCATCATGTATGACCTAGAACGTTCACCTTGATCATAGTAAGCTTGATTGGGAGTTTAGAAACCTTCTTGCTTTGTTTTGGCCTTAGCGATTTCCCTCGTCTCCCGTATTGCTTGTATTTCGTCGTGCGATATGTTCATTGAGTTCCCGGACTTGTATTCAACTCATAACCATGGTTAAACAAGCCTTTTCCATGCCCAAGTTATCTGAGTTTCATTGATGTTTGATTCGGGTATGATTCGTCAACCAATCGTCGCATGATTCGAGCCTTGTCCTACCTTGTTCCGGGTGTTGTTCGGATGTGTTTCGGACTTGTTTTGGGTTGTGTTAGACCCTAGAATGGTTGCCCATAAGTTAGGGACCCTTTAGGACATGTTTAAGTCAAGTTTTGGAGCCCTGTGGCCCAGCGCCCGCATGGACGTCGAGTGAGGCGCGCCCCCCGACGCCGAGCAATTGAAAATTGGAAGCCCCAGATTCCGAGGCGGTCGTGATGGCGCCCGCCTGAGCCCTTCCGCCCACGGAATTTTCCCCTATTCTGCTATGTCCGACCTTAGACCCTTTAAACCCCTTCCTAATTGGCCCTAATCCTACCTATTAGACACTAATCAAGCTAGATTAGTCCTAACCTCTAGCAACCTCCATTGGACATGTGGATTCCACTACCCTCCTCCTCTTGACATGTGGAAATCCACCCAAACCATGCAAGGTATAAAAAGCCTCTCTCTTGTTGATCACCCATTAAGCCTCATTTTCTTCTCCTCTCTCTCTCTCGCCATATTTAGTGTGTGAGAGAAAAGGTGAGACTAGTGTGTGTCTCCTCCATGGATTGAGCTCCCGACCTCCGCTGCTTGCCAAACCGAGACCACCGGAGTGAAGCTACCGACGAGGAGAGATCAAGCTTCCATCCGACATTTGTGTCCATTCCATCTCTTTCGGGTGAGGTAAGCTATCGATTCCCCTTAGGATGTATGCTAGATATGCCATGTCCCCCTCTTCTTGAAATTCCCATGCTCCTACCATGCCCTTGCCATGATTGTTGATGAATTGGTTCTTTGAGATTTTTGAACAATATGATCATCTTGTTAATTTAGTCCTATGCCTAGAATTAAATATGTTCTATGCCCCTTTAGGAACAACTATTGTTCTTGGACTAATGGATTTTGATAACATTTGGAGACTATGAATTCTAGGGTTCCATATGCCATGATTTGTTCATCTTGTTGAATTGGATCTTATGTTTAGAATAAAATGTGTTCTATGTCCTCCTATGAATAATTAATGTTCTTGGACCATTACAATTTATCAACCTTTTGATAATAATTCTAAGGCTCCTTGAAATTGAATGGATGACAATTCTTAACTACGGTTGTTAAATGGATTAACGACCTAACCGATCATATACGCGAACTTAGAAAAGGGTTTGTGATGCATTTAGCGTCCTAACTCTATTGGATGAATTGTGAGAGACGACTCAACGGAGTCAAGTTTAGCGAGCTATTGAACAATACCTGCCACCGATCAATCCCTTGACGTTCTAAACACGTTTCCTTAGAATAATAATTCTAGACTCTTGAACTTGGATTGATTACTACCTTGCTTGATCTTGAATGTCATATTATAGAATGCCTAATTGACATGTGAGTTCGCTCTTGTCGAACTCAATCCTACTTGTTATTGATGAGAATAATTTACTTGTCATGAACGAGATCGCTCCTTGTCGACCTCGCTCACTACTTGATATTTTTGTTAAGTAAACATTACTTGGCATTGCATGAGTCCAATGGCATCCTCGTCTTGTTCACACGCCTCCACCGTGGGCCACAGCTGGGAAGTAGCTCCCTTGTTGTAATCAATACGAGCACCATTGGTGTCTATCCCTGCATTCCCTCGGAAGGTCGATGTACTTACACGCATCCACACATGCACGCTCAAGATAACGTTTTGTATGCGTGAACTACGGCCGGCCCCGCTCTTCATATATCCTTATCCTATGTGATTTAATTATGCGCACCTATGTGAAACAATGTGCATCTTGGATATATGATCTCTATATTCTTATGTGACTATAACTTGCCTTGTATGTTGCATATTGCCATGACATGCATGATTGATAGCTTACAGTCTTTATGACTTACCCTTTCCCTTTATCTTTTAGATCCTAGCAAGACAGTCCCGCTTCGTTGAGACTTGCGTGTTGTTCGTGCTTTTACTCCTTTTCCTCGCGTCGATATTTGAAGAGGTGGTTTAGATGCCCTCTTTCCTCTTGTTCATGTTTTGTAAGGACGACGGGTTTAAGCAAGTCAACTAGACTATGCTTGGGTATTTGTATAGAACTTGTTTTGTAACTCTTGTTAGCTACTAGTAGTTATATCACTAGAGTACTTCGTATCCCTTTGCAGTCTTAGCATTGTGTGGCCGAGCTTTAGTTACCTTGTTATATTCCTCCACGTATTAGTCTTCCGCTGAGCATGTTGTTTTCCTTATCTGTAGCTTGTTCCTGCATGTAGTGTCGATGACTTGGTTTAATTTGCTAATCATATATCGTTTGAAAAGTTTTAAAATACCGGCTTTTGGTGCCGAGGCGTGCTACGTCTCTAATGTTGCGGCCACGTCGTTTTTATAAAATGTCCTTACATGTTACTTGTCTACTTGTTTCCCCTTCTTATTTGGGCGGTCCGTCTCGCGTTCCAGTTCTCGGCTCCGGTCGGGTCGCCACAGCTTGGTACCGAGCTTGTTTATAATCTTAGCTATCGGCCGATAGTTCCATGGCCTGTGGGTTGCTTCTTGGTGTGATGTTCTAACGCCGAGTGAATTCTTATAGGTGCTTGGTGAACCCTAGAGAGCCGACCGTAGGCTTCAGGTAGAGGCCGAATTCATGAGAG